>PVJX010043049.1:0-13863 GCA_004027295.1 Dolichotis patagonum | reverse complement strand
AAAGAGTCCTTGCCTATGCCCATGTCTTCAAGAGTTTTACCTCTTTTATCTTCCAGCAGATTAAGTGCTTCTCTTTTAACATTAGATCTTTGATCCATTCTGATTTTAGGTTGGTACATAGTGAGAAATATAGATCTAGATTCAATATTCTACATGTGGATAGTCTGTTTTCCCAGCATTATTTGTTAAAGAGGCTATCTTTCCGCCAGAATTTTTGGCTCCTTTTTCTAATTCTGACTCTCTGTCCTCAAATTGGTTGATTCTGCTGCTCGTAATTTCAATACCATTTTTAAACTCCTGGATTTCTGTTTGGACTCTTTCCACGGACTCTAATTCTTTGTTAAACTGGTCATTCATGTTTTGTATCACTTTGTTTAGCTCAGATAGCTTTTTATTAGCATCTTTTGTAAGCTTCCACATAATTTTATTACATCCATGATCTGTTTGATTATATCTCTGTGAGACCACTGAGCATCTGATTGATCTGTTTCTAATCTCCTCTGCAATCATTTTGAATTTAGGTGTGTAGTTTTGCTTGTGTGCCTCTTGATGCTCCTTAGATTGGCTTCGTGGGAGCTGGGAGTTTGGGGAAGTATTATGTTGCCTTGGCATCTCATGTTTGTTTTTTCTTTTGTCTTGTGCTTAGATTTGCAAGCACTCAAAGTGAAAAGACGTTGATGCTGGTATGAAGCTGTCTTTAGTTAGTGTCTGTTTTTCAGTGAGGCACTCAGGGCATCCTGACTATTGTTATTTTTTCTGTTCCAAAATTCAACCACACCTGTTAATTTAAGAAGAGGACGGTGCGGTGTAATTGGCCCAGCACCCAGTTCTCTGGGAATGGAATTCAGTGTTGTTCTGAAAGAAAGGTAATCTGGATATTGACATACAGGGAAGACCTATTAATGGCAACAACTATGGGACCCTGGCAATAGCATGTAATTAGCGACAATATCATCCCAGGCAAACTGGATATCAACATGCCAGTAATGTACCACCCTTAACCATAAAAAAGGGATTTATAATTACAGTATAAACACTAAGACAACCCAAGTACAGTATTGACATACAGCAAATATCTACTAAATGTGATAGCTATACCTCTCCCAAAGACAGAATAGAATTCAATGCTAATAACATAGAGTTAACTATCTAAAGATTAATACAAATGTTATGCTGAGCTCCCTCTCTGGTTCTTGCTTCTCCTGGAGCAAAACCCCACACTGCCCTCACAGGTCACAACAGTCATGGGCTCCTCCTGGTGCCCACACTGCTAGCCTAGAATGTCACTGCTCCCTGGTGTTCCTGGCCCTGGGTCCTTCCCCTGTGTCTATGGTGCCATGTTCCCTTCCCTTATTCTTTTCTGAGTCATAGCTCATCTCCCCAGCTTCTCCACAGCTTCTAATTATCCTGCCAATTCCCTCCTGATTCCTGAAAATCTATTCATTTTTTCCTGACTAGTTTGCTGCTATCCAGGTTCTGGATTCAGATTTTGGAGAGGCTACATTTTCCTGCCAATCACTACTCTGCCGTTTTCTATTTACAGAATGGATCACTAAGGTGAAAATAGTTACTTGCTAGTATGTTAACAGATGTCTAGAATTTAGGAACTCCTAGACTTCTTGTATTGAACACAGCTTTATCCTTGAAAGTAATATAAATGTTATAAACCAACAAAGGAGAGCTGTCTTGGGAAGGACGAATCTATTACACCACGCTCTTAACCCAAACTGGATTGTCTCGGCGTTCTGAACAATGGAGGCAATTGACAGCTGGCATGAGTAGGTGGGCAATTATATCTTTACAAGGTATCTCTTGAAATTCCCCAGCTCCAGAGCTTCAGTGGGTCCTGAGAGAGACTTCCTTCCTCTGGCACCATCTCCCATCACGATGGGCCATGGTTCAAAATCTTTATATTATACATGCTCAGACAGCTTTTGAGTGTGTCTTTTTTTTTACATAAAGCTCTAAAATGGAACACTCTCCCCTCCCCCGCTACATACCACCACTAAGGAGACAATATCCATTATGACTTCAAAGTGCCTCAGATGGGCTAAATTTTGCCCTCTTGCCCTCAACATCAAAAATTGACATCTCCATCTAGAGTGCCTCAAAATGGGACTATTTTTGGAGACAGAGTCTTTAAAGAGATAACTGATGTAAAATGAGGTCATACATATGGGCTGTAATCCAACTATGACTAGTGTCCTCATGAAGAGAGATCAGGACAGAGGCACATGGGATGAAGAATGTGTGAGGACATGAGAAGAAGATGACAAGGCAGAGAAAGGCCTTAGGAGAGACAATCCTAAAATCTCCTTGGTCTTGGATGTGCAATCTTCACAATGGTGAGCAAATGAATCTTCAGTTGTTCATACCACGGAGGCTGCAGTGCTTCAGGACAGCAGTCCCAACAAACTGACACAGGACTCTTACTCAGTTGCTCAACATCACTAAAAAAAAATCATTTTGCAAGTAAAAACTGTTCCTTGAATGAGTATGTTCTCCATGAAGCCAAATGGGGATTGTGAGAGTGAAGTTTTCAGAGTTCTACACAATACTTTCTTCTCATTATGCACTTGTCAAAATGATTTAAAACAATTTTTGTTTCTGTGGAAAAACAGTTCTCAGCCAAGCTTTGCTTACTGCCGTCAACCCAGGAGATGATGTGAAGGAAGGATTATTACTGATTTCTTGGCTTCAGCCCCAGAGCTGCTGAGTGACGCCCATGTGTTGGACACCAGTCCTCCACCCCAGGTAGCCTAATACGCAGCTAGGGCTGAGAAAGATGGTTCTGGAAGCCATTGATTAAAAAGGCCCTGAGAATTGAAAGTTTAAAATACAACATCCAAGTCCGTAAACCATTGTGTATTGCTCCAATGATATGAATCACGTTTCTCATTCCAGATATATTTCCGTCCTTTTTAACCCCCTCATTGTTAAGGAGCTGATAGTACACATGTGGTGAGGACAGAAGTTGCTTAGCAATTTCATCATCACTGATCAATGCATGTTGCAAAATGGCAGCAAGAGTTTCGGGGAGCATTTAGAACTTTTTGGGTTTCAGGGAAACATCTGTGTGGAGAGGAATCTATATTTGGATAAGGGTGCTTTGCAGCCCACCGAACCTTAATTAGCAACTTAGCAAAACAAGCCTTATAGAGTACTGACCTAATTTGGTGGAGCTGGGTTGAGAGCCAGTTCTCTGGAACTTGGCAGCAAGGACAAGCCTATGGGTGCCAATTAGCTGGAGTTGCCTTCAACCCCTAGCTACTTAGTGGTGGCTTTTTAATGTTTGTTGGTTTTTCATTAAAGATTGATCTGACTCTATGGATTTCTAGTGTCTCTTTATTTAGTAAGTCAATCCCAGCCTGGCAGTGTCACACAGCACATAATGTTAAACAAGTCTTGGCTGAAAGTGAGTTTAAAAACTCAGCTTTCTGGTTCCACAAGAAAAAGGAAAAGAAAAAGCAGAGGGTGGTGGGGTGAAGTACAATTTCTTCCCTCCTAGCTATGGAGTGTCCAAGGGGCTGAGAGTCACTGCAGGAAGAAGAAGAGAGCACAGTGACAGGTGATCTGGCTTCTTTGACAAAAAAGGCAAAAATCTTAATGCTATTCTTTGTTTTCTACAATAGCCTTGGGATTATTATCTCAGGTCTTTAAAGACAGTAAAGTAAGCAAGAAAGTAGCCTGGTAGCAGAACAGAAAGTGGTTATAGCAGTAAACTCAAGCTTCATTTGTACCTTCTTTGCCAGAAGGCACTGTAGCAGACCACTTGGAAAGAATAGTTAACCTGGCCTCTTGAATATGCTGATTGACTAGACTGTGCAACCTGCTTAACCAATCAGATGGAGCTGCTCTGGGGCCACTCCAAGGATCTGGAAACCAATTCTCACTGTTGGCAGGTTTCCCACCTCCAATTTATCTTGCATTTAATGAGGTATCCTGATTATGATTTCTGGCAGGAGGTAATAAGGGAAGTACTTGTAACATCCTCGCTGATAATTTGCTCTAAGTGGAACTTGCCCTAGGTAGTTTTGACTGTGACCAGCTGGACTGCCAGGGGGCCAGTAATCTAAGTAGTTGTACTACCTGCAGAAATGGCCAAGTGCAGCAAGACATTGACAAACCACAGCCTAATCCCTTGAGGGCTAGGGAGTGCATCATTTAATACAGTTTATGTTCTTAGAGCTTGCAAAGTGTTGCTCCCTGTAGGATTTGTTACACCAGCTTGAAACGCATTCTACATATCACAGAGACAATAGATGTGTATTAAAACACAATAATTATTAAAACATGTAGAAAACACTTGAGAAATCAACAACAGTGTCTGTTGATACCAACTGCCTTATGCAGTGTGTGCACAGACATAAATTCCACCAGCTTGAAAGTCCTGCTCTGCAGCTCTCAACAGTAGTGCCTCGTAAGTTCCAGCTAACTGGTATTTTTGGATAGGGATTGTTGTCACTAGATTTCCTGGTAACTCTGGATTCACCAGAAAATGCCTGTTAACTGTAGCCTGATTATTCCCTGTGTGAGCTGTGTCTCTCTGTCTTCTTGCCTTCTAAAACATAGCTCAGAAGATAAACCTGAATCTACATTTGCTTTGCCAAGACTTTCTGGCCCCTTGGGTTGATTTTACTCAGCAGTTCTCAGTACAAGAATAAAGAATGTCAAAGTTGGAGGATAGAGTTTTCAAGTTACTTTTTGTCCAGAAATCCTGAAAAGGTTTGTTTTCTAGTTATTTTTCTCATTCTTTCAAAATATAAGCAAAATATAAACCTCAAAAAGCAAAATATAAACCTCAATCACAGCCACAGGCGTGTGAGTACCATGGCCCGCTGAGCTGCAGTATCTGAGGATTTCCCGCATTTGTCTCTCCCCATGGCTTTTGCCACTGAGTTGCCTGATTTTTGTCTTCTCGCTTGTCATTCTTTTGCATCCCAAGGTGTGGACCAACGTATGCTCATGGTAAAAATGCAGTGAATACTTGAAGAACTGGCTTTGGCACCAGTTTAAGACTTTTTCTGCCTTCTGGGAATGGGGAAGATGGCAGGAGTCCTTGAATCTCTTCATTTCTGTGAACCCACATAGCTTTGATGACCTCACCCTGTCTCATTATTTAATTACTCTCTGCATGCCAAATGACAGCAATGTCATGGGCTCAGGAACATAAGTTCTCTTCAATTTTTGACTGTTGGAGGAACTCAAAGACCAGAAAGGCATGATTGATGGCATAGTTAGCTGTAGTCCAGAAGATGATGGTGTGACATTTATGTAAAGGCAAGAGATGAGCACTGAGCCTCTAGTAATAATTGATGGACACCAAATACACAGCTTTAAAATAGAATGTAGACATAAATATACCATTTTGTAAGATTTGTAGCAAAACTTAACATGAAAGGAAGTTAATAGTTCTATGGGAGTGTTGGAACCAAAAACCATGTCAGTGCTACCAAAATGGCAAAATTCACATAGCATTGAAGTTGTTCCATAAAATCCTTGGTGCCCTAATGATGTCTAAAGAAAACATTACATTCTGCCACTCAAGCATTTTAGTGCCACAACAATTATCAAAAAGAAAAACTTCAAGCACTCCTTTACCTTGACTTTATTTAAACAATTTTTATTTTCCATTTAAAAATGTCTTATCCTCAAAGTATAGAAAAGGAAGCTTCCATTCAAAGGCAATTTATCTTTTTTTTTCCTTTAAAAAGGATGGCTCTTTTATTAATGCATATTTGCAGTAGATAATGATCGCATTCCTTGTATGGAGTTGGTGCATGAACATAACACGTCTTCATTTCTCATTTCATCCCCTTTCTCTCCCTCCTCTTCTTCTCTGTTCCCTCCACCTCTTGAGTCCCTCCCCACTTGAGAAAGGTCTATCCCCCTACTTCATCTTATCTTTTATTTTGCTGTTTATTTGTAACTTGGGTTTTTTGTAGGAGAGAAACAATACCATATTTAAGCTTCTGTAGCTGATTTATTTCACTTGACATTGTGGACTAAAAGTGCATCCCCATTTTCCTACAGGCGCCCCAAGTTCATCTTTCTATATAGCTGATTAGTACTGTACTGTGTATTACTACCACTTTTCCTTTGTCCAGTCATCTGTTCATGGACATACAGGCTGCTTCCAAGATTGAGTTATCATGGGCCATGCTATTGTAGAAGTGGGTATGCATATATGACTATAAAATTGTGTATTTAACTCTTTTGGGAAGATACCTGGCAGGGAAATAGCTGGGCCAAATGATATTTCTTGTTTTAGTTTTTTGAGAGATCACTGTGCTAATTTCCATTATGGTTGTATTACTTTACGTTCCTACTAGCAATATAGGAGAGTTCTTTTTGTCTACACTGCCTCACCAGCATTTGTTATTATTCAATTTCTTCATGATATCTATTCTTCCTGGGGCAAAATGGAATGTCAGGATTGTTTTAACTTGCATTTCTCTATTGACCAGAGATGTTGAGCATTTTTCAAATTGACCATTTACATGTCTGTGAAATAACTATTCATTTCCCTTATTCATTTTTTATTTGATTTTATTTGGGGGTGGGTTAATTTTTTTAGGTTTCTTTATAGATTCTAGATGTTAGTTCTCTGTCTGAGGAATCACTGGCAGAATTTTTTAGCTTTCTGTAGGTTTTCTTTGCACTCTGTTGGTTGTTCCTTTTGCTATGCAAAAGATTTTTAATTTGGTGTGATGCCATTAGTTGATTCTTAGAACTATTTGCTATGCGACTGGAGTTCTGTTCAGAAACCTGTGCCTATAACTTTTAGAGTTTTACCTATTTTATCTTCCAATAGTTATTTCTATTTTAACATTTGCTTCTTTGATCCATTTAGATTTTAGTTTAATGTGTGGCTAGAGATATGGGGTATTCAACCTTCTGCATGTGAATATCCCATTTTCCCTAGACTTTCCTGAAGGCTATGTTTCCTTCAGTGTATGTTTTTGGCCCCAAAGGCATGTTATCTTATATTAATTTCTATCAATTTGAAATGTATGCTGCATTATGACAAAAATAGAAGCAAACCAACAAGGGTATACTGTTAAAAGAAAAGCTTTAGCAAAATTTAATAGAGCATGAGCAGAGAATTAATTCATGAATTGTGTAGTACTTGAAACCAAAAGAAATTCCAAGAGCTCTGCTTCACAATGTGAACAGCCTGCTTTTAAAGGCTTTTTAAAAAAGTAACCTGCAATGAACATTTCTAAGTTATGCTCCAGGTTAGTTACACAAGAGCTCTGGTTGAGAGGCAGCCTTAGGCTAAGAGATTTATTTGCTTTAACAATTCTCCCTTTTGGTCAGCCTTAGCCTTGAAATTTGATCCAGTTTGGGGGCATTAGTGGCACTGTCTGAGACCATTAGAGTCACAGGATTTGGTCACTCACTTGGTTTCAGTATAGAATTCCTAAGACACAACATCAAGCTCACTGAGAGATTCATTTTGTTGTTCACATTTTTTGTCATTCTGCCTTGGATGAGACCATTTCATACGTGGTGGGTGACTACGCATAAGTATGTCACACTAAGCTATAGTCTCTATTTTATTTTATTTTTAAATTTTGAGATAGAGTTGTGCCAAGTCACTAAGTTGCCCAGGCTAGGCTTGATCCTCCAGCCTCAGCCTACCGGACTGCTGTGATTCCAGGTATGCATCACCATAGCTGCATACACTTGCCATTTTAAATACTAGAGTGCACCAGGGAAGACTATCATGATGACTTTCAGGATGATAATACTAAGCAGCATGATATCCTTCTCAAGCCAAAGAGCTCCTAAACCAAGGCACCATGTACTAAACCAACTTAAATTAAGTAAAGCAAGATATGAACCAGAAGGCAGTTCTAATTCTTTCAAGCATAGCTTGCTTGCTAATTTTCTGTGACTGTAATGTTTCTGTAATAATAGGCTTATGGCTACAAGGACTGCAAGAGGTGCTCACTGTCATTCATTCTCCCCCCATTCAGCCACCTGAAGATTCAAAGAAATTTTGTCACCTAAAGCAACATTAGTAAAGGAACAAAAAAGCTTGTTATGCGGTGATAAGCTTTGCAGCACCATCAGTTATAGTAACTAATATTTAAGAGATTTCTATTCATTACTGTATTTATATTCTTAGAAAACTAGGGAAGAAACATTCTATGAAAAGGTGTCCATTTGGAAGGATTTATTCGTTCTGACAAACTTTTTTTTAAGTTTTATTTTAAAGAGCATAAAATTAAACACAACAAAACAGAACATAAGAAAGCAATGTAAGAGACATAGATTTCAAAGCAAGACAACCAGAGATCTTCACTGTCTATCATATTGTCTCTTGTTTTCTTCCAAATAGTTGTCCATATCTTCACATACAGTTACTTCATACAAAACAACATAGTATAAAACTGATCCAGATAGGATTATGAAAGCATTTTAGGTCTTCAAGACCAAACAATAAGAAAGTAAATAATGGCTGCCAGAGTGTCTCTCATTCTCTTCAACATAGCTGTCCATACCTTCACGTATGTTGAAGTTAAACAAAGCAAAACAGACTAAAATCACTCTGAACAGAGAATAATAGTATTACTAGATTTCACATCATTATGCTACAGAATCAGCACTGGGTACTGTAGTGTCTCTTTTTCTTCAAAGTAGTTGTCCGTTTCATCATGCGTTATATAATCAGTTCTCATAAACTGTTTATAAGTTCTTTGCATGCATGAGTCTCTACATGTATATCTATCCTTTCTATATTAGAGGGGAAAAAAAACAAGACAAAATAAAACAAATTCCTAGAAAAACATGAAATGAAAAAGTCATATAAAACCACAATACAAGGTGATCTACAATGGTTACTATGATGTCTCTTGTTACCTTCAATAGAATTGTCTACATCAGGCATAGTATAATTGCATATAGCAGTACATAACAATATTAATAAAACAAAACATTGGAGACATAGTAAGACTTCAAAAGCAAGCAATAATCAAACCAGAGTAGGTATCCTAGTGAATCTTTTCATCTAGTGAACTAGTGAACTTGCCTATACTCTCAGACTTGATACTATCAATCATAACAGATTCAAATAAAATCAGTCAATACAAAACAGCAATCTAACAAACCAGATTCAAATAAAATCAGTCATAATAAGACAGTGTAAGTTACACAGGACTTCAGATTAAGTTAATAGAAAATTAAGGAGGATTACTGTAATATATCCTGCTATTTTGGGGATAGCTGTCTGTGCCCTCAAATCTAGTACAAGTAAACAAACTGGAACAGAATATAATCCATCTAAACAGAGTGGTGAGAATAATGTGGATTTTAAATCATATGCACTATTAACAATATCCTCTGCCTTCCTTTTTTAGACAGTTCCTCCCCTTTCACTCCCACAGGGTACACTCCACATTTTGGGTCCCACCAATTCCCTCAGTTTTTCGATTGGGGGAGCAACCTGCTGTTTACCTAAGTGGCTCCCAACAGTCTCACTCCTGGGATTGATCTCAAGTTGTATTCCTTTATCTACAAAAGCCTCGAGGTTTTCTTTCATTATAGCTGAGTAGTTCTCTACTGCACAAAGTATCATGCCTTTTCAACCTATCTGCAGGTGCTGGTTGAGTTACCCCTATTTTTTTCTGGTTCCCTTTCACATAGAGCATTGTTTTCTCATATTTGACTTTCTGTCCATAAACCCTTTTTCAGGTTAATTATGTTTCCAATACAGAGCATCTCAATGGACACTATCTCCTGATCTACTCTGCCTATGTTTCTTTTTATTAGTGTATCAAGGCCATCTGTATTAGAGATTATAGCCAACCTTCTCTGCCTCATTTCTGCTATAATATTTTTCTGCCATTGATTGTCTGCTTTTCTCCTTCATTCCACTGTCTGTCCCACTCATTGAAGCCTCTCTGCCACTGTTCCTGAAATCCTGGTATTTATTTTTTCTCTTTCTAGAAGTCCTTCAGTATTTTTTGTATGGTTGGATTGATAGTCATGAATTCCCCCAGTTCCTCTTTGTCATGGAAGCATTAATTTTGAGAGACAGTTTTGCAGGATACATCAATCTGGGTTGGAAGTTATTTTCTTTCAGGGCTTGGAATGCTTTGCTCCAAGTACTTCTTGATTTGATGGTTTGTGTTGAGAAGTCTGTCGTGATTTTGATGGGTTTTTCTGTATAGGTGATTTGTTTCTTTTCTCTGATGGCTTTTAATATTCTGTTCTTGTGATGAATTTCTGGGATCTTGATTATTATATGTCTATTATGATCTATTATTATAGATCTGTTTTGTTTGTAGGTGGCTGGACTTCTGTATGTCTCATACATCTGAATATCATTTCCTTTTTCTATGTTTGGGAAATTTTCCTTAATTATTTCTGTGAATAGCCTTTGTATTTCCTTTGTGTTTACCCCTGCTTCTTCACTCTCATTTTTTATTTCTAAGTTATAGATCCTCTTGTCATCTTCTATCCTTTGTATTGTTACTGCCTGTTGTCTTGTTATTTTTAAGAGATCTTTCCTTTCCCAATCATCCATTGCAAACCTATCTTCAAGTTTTGTTAATCTATCTCTAGTTACTGTCAGGCAATTTTTCCAGCTTTCAATGGAGTTTTTAATTGTCTGGTAATCTCTTTGAATCTGTTTCATGTATTATAAGTTTTCTTTATATTGTACCTCTAACATTTTGCTTCTTTTTTTGTGTTCCTCCATTCTTCTGGCTATGTCTTCTTGAGAGCTGCTTAGCATTTTTTAATTAATATTCTTATATCTTGCTTTACTTGAATTAATATTTCAGTTTTGAGCTCACCTATGATGTCACAAAGATATATCTTTATGTCCATGATGTTGTGTCTGATATTGCATGTTTGCTGCCCTCAATCTCTTCTGTATTTACCTCTCCTGGATCAATATTCAGTGGTTTGGGGGCTGGGGGTTTTTTCTTATCTCTTTCTTTTGTCATGTTTCTGGTTTCTTCCATACAAGTGTATGGTGGAGGTCCCAGCCCCACCTTGTTCATTATGGTTCTTCTGAAGCATGCTGGCTAGTGATTTCTGCCCTATCCAGTTTGCTGTTAGTCACTGAGGTGCAAGCAGGGGTGGTGTAGGATGGCCCCTCCCCTCCAAGCCAGTCAACCAGTGGGGGCCTTCACCATGTTAGTGTGTGCTGCACTTACGGAATTGGTTTGAGGCAACTTCAGGGACAATTTTGTCCCTGGCTGTTGGGTCCCAGCCAAGGGCATGACCCAGCCCAAGCAGATCCCACCAATCTGCTCTGGGCAGGGAGCAACCAACGGAAGTCACTGCCATTCCTTGTTCATGCCCATCCTGCCCGATTCCAATATGTCATCCAGTTGGTTGCCTCTTTCCCCCTTGGAGGGTCTTATTCCAAGCACTCACTGTGAGTTAGTGCAGGTCTCCAAGCCAGCTCTATTCTCCATTGGGCTCACCAACCCCCGACTTCAGCTTGACTGTGGCTCCAGTGGCAAGCGCTCCGCTACTGTGAGTCTGGGCGGCTTTGATGGTAGCACCACAGCCACAAGTTTGACTGGCTCCTTTCCCTTTAGTTTCTTTGTGAGTCAAGAGGATCCATTTTGCTCCATCTGGCCTTCTCCAGGATGTTTTATTCCAGCATCTGAGCTGTTTCTCGTAGGGAGGCTCTGTATTTTGCTGCTTACTGATCTGCCATCTTTAGCTCCAAACTCTTTCTTTTTTTTAACTTCATTTTAAAGAGAGAAAAGTACACAAAAATAAAAATAGTAATCCAGAGTTTCAAAACAGGATAATAGGAAATGAACAATGATTGATATATTGCATATTGTTGTCTTCAAAGTAGTTGCTCAGATTATAAGATACAGGCATACAAAATGAATCAACCAATATAAGCACCAACTGATCTCTTCAATGACCTAAAAGAAATTAGTAGTATAATTATGTTAACTATCATGTATACATATATATTTATTTATTTTATTTTCCCTTCCTTTAGTTCTTCTTTCCTTCATGCCAGTTATTATTTTCTTGTGAGCAGTTACTTTCCCTTTCTCAGTACCTATTGCAGTTTTTTTTTAACCTTACTTATTCTTCTAGTTTCTTATACTAGGGAGACAAGATGATGCTTACACATGCAAGTTTGATTTATTTTACTTATGAGTATGGTCTCTAGATGCATCCATTTACCTATAAAAGCCTTGAGTTTATCTTCCTTTATAGCTGAGTTATATAAAAATACCACGTCTTTTTTTATCCATTCCTTGATTGATGGAAATTTGTGTTGTTTCCGAGATTTAGCTATTACAAATTGTGCTGCTATAAACATGCATGCACACATATCTCTGTGGTATGATGTTTTTAATTCTTCTAGGAAAATACACAGAAGGGGAATACCTGGGTTGAATGGGACCTCTAGTCATAGGTCAGTAAGAAATCGCCACAGTAATTTCCATGGTGGTCATACTAGTCTGCACTCCAACCAGCAGTGGAGGAGGGCTCGTTTCTCCCCCACAGCTCCTCCAGCATTTGTTATTGGTTGATTTCTTGATAATGGCCATTCTTTCTATGTTGACCTGAAATCTTCAATGTTGTTTTAATTTGTGTTTCTAAAATGACTAATGATGTTAAGTTTTTTTTCATATATTTTCTTGCCACTTGTATTTCTTCATCTGAGAAGTGTGTATTCATCTCAAATGCTCATTTTTTCAATTGGGACTTTGAATTTTGGGGGACTGAATTTTTTTTTTGGTACTGGGGATCAAACTCACGACCTTGTGCTTGCCAGGAAGGTGCTTAAGCCACTGAGCTAAATCCCCGGCCTATGGGTGCCTGAATTTTTTAGATAGAAGTCCTTTGTCTGAGGGACAGTAGGTTAAATTTTTTCCCAATTTGTGCGTTTTTGTTTCACTTTGTTGGTGATTTCTTTTCATGCACAAAAGAATTTTAATAAGATAAGATTCCAGTTGTTTATTTTTGAAGTATTTCCCATGCAGTTTGGTTTTTGTTCATGAACTCTCTGCTATCTCTACATATTCAAGATTTCTACCTACCTTTTCTTCCAATAGATTTAGTGTTTCTGTTTTAATATTTAGATCTTTGATCCATTTCAACTTTTAGTTTAGTTCATGGTAACAGACATAGCTCTAGTTTTAGTCTTCAGCATGTGGAAAGCCAGTTTTTCTAGCACCATTTACTAAAGAAGCTATCCTTTTTTATTCTTCAGCACATGGAAAGCCAGCCTTTCCAGCACCATTTATTAAAGAAACTGTCTTTTTTCAGTGAACATGTGTGTTTGTAGTTGTGTTTATATTTTCTGTTCTGTTCCACTGCTCTTCTGGTCTTTTTTTTTTTTTACAGTACCATGCTGATTTTATGACAGTAGCTTTGTAGTATAATTTCAAGTCAGGGCTGTGATGCTTGCAGCCTTGCCTTTGTTGCCTATGATTGCCTTTGCTATTCTAGGTCTCTTCTGTTTTCAAATGAATTTTAGGAATGTTTTCTCTAGATCTGTGAGGTATGCTGACTTTTTTTTTTAACTGAATTGCAATAAATCTGTGTAACAATTTTGAGAGCTTGGCCATTTTCACTATGTTGGTTCTTCCTATCCATGAGCAAGGAATATCTTTCCATTTTCTGATATCCTCTTTGATCCTTTTTTTCAGAGTTCTGTAATTTTCAGTGTATAGATTGTTTATTTCCCTTGTTATATTGATTCCTAAGTATTTCTCTTGGGAAGGGGATGCCATTGTAAAGGGTGTAGTTTCCCTAATTTTTCTGTCAGTTAGTTTGTTATTTGTGTACAGAAATGCAATTGATTTTTGGATGTTAACTTTGTATCTAGCTATGCTACTGAATTTGGTTATTAATTCTAGAAGG
>PVJX010043048.1:0-13841 GCA_004027295.1 Dolichotis patagonum | reverse complement strand
AGGATGATAGAAACAGAGGATAGAGAAATAGGAAATGTGGAGAAGTTCACATAATTCCCCAAATTATCTGTTCCATTACTGCAAAAATATCTCAATAGGTCTACTAATATGTTACATTTATACTACTAGTTTCTTTTAGTCCATTGAAAAGAAACTCATGCTATTATCTGTCCATTTCTCTTTTGTAAGAGAGAAACTTTTTTCTATGACTTGTTCTTTGAGTAACATTTTGGTCTTTCTATTAAGATCATGGTGCACAGTGTACTCAGTATTATTATTCCATAATTACTTTGTTATGAAATTTTGTCTTCTTTTGTCATGAAAGAGTAGCACTACTGTGTATTTTCTTATTATCTACTTGCATTATATTAAGAGCAAAATAAATAAAAGAGAATATCATATATATATAGTTTTTATATGCTTTTATATGCTTTTATATGGTTCCACATGCTCTTCAATTTGAGCATCCTCTAATGCTGTCAAACTCAGGCTGGTACACCAGGGCTATTTCTCAACAAATTTGCTCCAGTATTACAGGTCCCTTGATATTTCTAACCGTTTGGTGTATACTATTTTATCTCTCACATGTAGAGATAAGTGATGATTATTATCTACCTAAAATCCATTATGCAGTTCCACCTTATTAATAAAATATGTATTTTATTTTTACTGGCAAGATTCTCAGTGCTGGTGCAACTTCATTCATGGCAGAACTTTCACAAGTGACATTTGGCACTTGCTTGTGATACTTCTACAAAAACTCTTTAAAACTTGGGCTGACTCACTCGTGCTTGTTTGTCTTAGAATCTTTTCTCATTCGTGTTGGGGCCTGGGTTTGGTGCTTGACGAAGCCATCATCTTGTGAAGATAAGGCCACTAGTTACACTAAAGATGAGTGAGGACAGAAAGAACTTGAATCTCAAACACTCTGCTATTGTTCCAAATATCTTACTTATGCAATATCCTTCTGCTTTTGATGAAAAACCATGTTATTTATAAGCTATAATATGTCTAACTATTGATTTTGCAGTTTTTTCACAATCCTGTAAATGTCTACCTTTTATCAGTCATAGGAGAATTTTAAAAAGTGGATAAAATACTACTTCAGGCTGTGTCTTTGAGAGTGGTTTTGGATTGGTGTGTGCATAAATCGACTCACCGAGTAAGACCTTTCTTTGATGTAAGAAGGTATCAGCCAATGGAAAAATAAAATAATGAAAAACAAGTCTTTTCTGTCTCTTCCAGAGTCAGGAATGTTTTTTACTTCTGATTTTTGGTATCACAACTCAGCAATTCAGTTTTTGGACTCCCAGACTGATATCAAAAGCCATCCAGGATTTCTGGTATTTGATCTCAGACTTTTTTTTTAAATCAATTTCTAGGTTCCTGGGTAACTTTGCCTACTGTTTTTGTTTTCTGCTTTGTAGATGGCCTACTGTGGCACTTCTAAAGCTCAGTAATGCACATGGCAATTCATTTTATAAACCATTTTATTCTACTGAATATTAGTACTTACCACAAATTATATACACTGCACTTTGAGGTGTTCTAGGATTAGGAAAAGTGAAGCTTCAATCTAAAATGTACATAAAATATAAACTGTGAGACCAAATATTTTTCAAATATATATTTGTATATGTTTGTGCCTCTTAAATCAAACTTATACCCAAGAAGTTAGTATGAACTTATTAATATCACCTTCACTGATACTACAAATAACTTAAAGCAGAAAAACACGTATGTTGATAGTATTGTCAAATTCCAAAGGCATTGGCTGGGGAATTTATGTGTTTCTTGTCATGTTTAAAAGTTGGCTTGAACACAAATCAATTTACCTTCCAGTGACACACTTTACCACTCATTAAGATTAATGGCCAAACCATGACTAAAATGAGACATACAGCCCTAGAAGTGTAGAGAAGTTGACATACAACTCAGAGACAATTCAATACTAATCAAGAGATTTAGAAGCATCCTGTACTGCTCGTGTGAAAAGACACCTAGTTAACGAAGTTCAGACACAGTAATTTGCTGTTATGATTGCATTTTACAGACTACAATCAAAAGGTTCAAGACAATAGAGTGATAATTGAAATCATATGTGTGTGTTTTAACCTAAGTAAATGCATTTTTAAAACATTTCCAGAGCTTGACTATATAAATCAATTCAGAAGAGAAACAAAGAAAAATTTAACAATATTGTTTTAGTTTCAACAATGTAAATACAACAATAATGAAGCTTTATATTCCATCTTTGAAATATATTTTTCAGATCATAAAATATTTATGAAGGTATACTTCAAGGAACAGAATGAATGCAAAATTTAGGATTGCAATATGAAGTAATTTCAATTCTCTCAAAAATCAGGATATCCCTTGATACTCTACTTTGGAAATCACCTACCATAAATATATTAGTACACATAAATGCACATATGACCAATAATGTTTATGAAATATATTTTGATCTATACAAAAATAAACTCTAAATATTTATTATTTATAATCACTACAGTTGTAGTATTAGAAAAGTCTCTATAGTACAGAATCTTAGCATATCTTCTGAATGGAAATTTAGAAAGATTTTTCCTATTGTGCTGGTGCCAGGATTCAGTAGGATTCTGTTTCCTCATCTGAGTACACTCGCTGTTATTGATCCTTTTTTTACTACCAAGAGAAAATGGTAGCATTTTATTTATTTTTAATGCAAGGCTGAGCATGATGTACATGCTTGTAATTCCAGGACTTGGGAGACTGAGGCACGATGATCACCATGGATAAGTCCAAGGCCAACTTGTTCTACACAGTAAGCTGAAAGCAATCCTGAAATGCATAGCAAGATTGTTTTCTCCAAAAACATTTTTTCTTTTAATGTAAAAATGTAGAAATGCAAATAAATAAAATGGAAGAACAGAACATTTAATTGACTATTGTGGCTTATGTAATATAAGTATGATAGTTAAGTTAATATGTAAGTATTTGGGAAGATGATTTTATGGTTCAAAGACATATATTTCATGAAATAGGTTACATACCCTGCTATTTTTAAACTTCAGACTGGTTTATTATTAGTGATAAGGTTTCAGATACTAGAAACTCTCCCCCAAGTTAAACCATGATAAGGTAAGAAATATATGTGATCTTTTTCCTTGCTACCTGGTACGGAGCATTTATACTTCTGTGAACATCCTCTGAGTCCCTGGTGGGTCATTGGTCACGTGTGAGGAGAGTTGTTGGATCGCACATGAGTTTCCACTGTGAGGGCGCACAGGGAAAGCCTGGAGATAGCTTCAAGGTAGAGCAGTTCACCAGAAACGCTGTGATGAGAGGGTTGCAAGTTTCAGCTGCTGTAAAAAAAGACATTATTCTGGGGATTCAAATTTTACAGAAATGTGTGTGCAAAAGATTTGAAGAGCTCCAAGCTTTGGAACACATCCACCTATCATGAGGGCAAAGTATTTCGGCTCTACCACAGGAAGCTTTTGTGCCAGAAAGAAATTCTTCAGGATCTCATCTATGGTCACTTCTCCCTTGTCTTCTCACTGGCATCCTCTACAATAGTTTTAAAATATAAAGCAATTGCAGAAGAATAAGAATCACCAAGATCATAGGTATCTTTTTTACACAGCTATTAAAATGACAACATTACAATTGGAACCTGTTTAGCCTGCCTTCAAGAGCTGGAGCTCCAAACCGTAACAAGAAAACAGAAACCAGTGTAGCCAAGATAAACAAAAACCCTAAAAAATTATTGGCAGAGTGAAAAAATAAGTAAAAATTATGAAAGATATATATGGAAACATAGAATCAAACAACACAGAAAAGCAAAAATTGCCTATCTGTGTATTTATAAAAGTCTTACCTAAAATAAATATAGAGAATTATATGTTAAATTTAACAGCTCTTCAACCTATTTTGGACTTAATTAATTGATATGAATTTAAAGGTGCAAAACAAAACCAACATGGGTGCCCTGCATATATGGTTTCTATTATCTGCAAACCACTGAGCTCTGGAGTTCAGACGTCATCAAACAGTCTTTCTACTCATTATTCTAAGGAAATCTTTATCTAGTAAAAATAGAATAAAGTTTTTGGTGTTGTATCTAATTTAAAGAATACATAATTAGAAGAAAGATTATCTAAAATAGCACGAGTACTTAAAAAGAGCTGGATTTTTAATGTGTACTACATATTAGATTCCAATGGACTCAAATTATTGAAATCGCCTGGAACACGTTTGTAATCCCAGCACCTGGCAGGCTGAGTGAGGTAGGAGAATCACTGCAAGTTTGAGGCTATCCTTAGCTCCACAGTGAATTCAAGGACAGCCTGAACTATATAGTGATGCCCTGTTTCAAAAAAACAAAACAAAATCAACAACAACAAACTGCAGTGACAAGTAGGAGAGAATACATTTAGATGTGACTAAGGCAGTTGTCCATTTTAAATACTATTGTCACACACTGTGCCTACAGTTCTTTTTCAACAAAGAAGAAAAGAGTGAATGTGAGATGGAAGCCAGAGTAAGAGAAAGGAGATTGCGGGAAAGAGGTTACTGAATCCGTGTCTCCAGAACCCATCTGTTCCCAGGCCAGGCTCTGATTATAAGAGCGGAGCATCCAAAGTGGATAATCCAATCAACTTTAGATCTCTGCTGCTGCTCTTTAAAACAAATCTATATCTAATCCATGGCCTTCTGATCATAGCAGCTGTTTGACTTTTATATTCTTTCAATTGTTGGTGAGTTGCACTTCATTTATTTCTAATGTATGACTTTCCCCAGTGGCAAACCTACAATTCTGTATTACTTCCAATGACTATTCTCCAACAAAATGCATGAATACTTACATCACTGTACCTATCAATACACTCTCTTTCTTGGTCTTCCCAATAGATAATTTCAGCATTACAATATACTGAGCACTTTTGACTTGCATACTCCATGGATGCCAACCAACTAGTAGGTGATCTGAATCTTATGAACCAGTCTATTGATTCCGTTCTTGGAGCACATCTGGCACCAATAGCATTAGATAGGAATTTACTACCACTTCTCCAAGATTCCTGAATTTATGCAAGGCCAAGCGGCACAAGAACATAAAGGAGTAAAATTATAGGATTTAAATTCTGAAACTATTTTATAGTTTAAAAGTGGTCTTAGAAGACAAAAATATTAACGGTTGTTTGTCTTTACATCACTACCTGATTTTACCAGGATGAAAAGTAGAATGTTCTTTGGATTATATGAATGGCTATGAGCTGGATTTTGTATTGTATGTGCTTGTGTACATGTATTAAACCACCTGTTTACATCTCTACCTTCTTTTTAAATTTATACGAGAGTTACGATATATATTTTACATGTAAATTTTAGTCTATTATTTTTATTGGAAGTAAGAAAATACATTTAGAGTGACAGTACTTTAGTTCCACTATAATAAGTTGATATTTATTTCTGTCAAACAAGGAAACTATATCTAAATAAGCAAGCATAATTGTGATAAATACTTAATAAGATGCACATTGTTGCATTTTGTACACTATTTCTGTAATTTGACAAGCTAAATTATAATGTGCTAACAGTGGCCAAGTTCCTTGATGTCTCTATTGGTGATAATAATTTTCTCAGTTTTCCTTTAAAAGAAATATTATGCAGCATTTTATAACATACTTCTTCTCTGAGGAACTGTACTCTTTTACATTTCTCCTGTTGCTTTAATTTTTCTGATATCTCTAAAGCTCTAATTACCTTCAATGCTGCTATTACTGCTACTATCTCTGTCCCCTGCTCTCCTACCAGCATGGGTGCCATTACTAGCAGGCTGTAGATGTCATCATGTAGCAGACTGTACATATGTAATTCAGTCAAAGTTATGAATTTTTAATGCATTGACTTAATATAGAATATATTTTCTAGTGCTGGGAGAAAGAGGGTTGTATGAAATTAGTTTACAGTTTTATATATTTGATAAAGCAAATCACTAGGCCTATGTAGCAACCTATGAACAATATAATCAATATGTTGATGATTGCTTACATATTTCCTGTATGATTCTGAATATTATATTTATCCATTGGTTAGTTATTCTTTGGTTTATCCATGGTTATTTGGACTTAGACAACTGTTCACTACAGTTGAGTTTGCAATTTTTTTCTGAAACATTTAAGTGTAACATTCCTGACCTCCTAAATACTTATTCTAAAATTTTAAGTTTCTTCAACATCATAGAGAAGGAAGACACAAATTATCTAGAACCCAAAGAAGGCACGGTGAAAAGATTCATGGAGTATATGCCTGTTAATAAATTCAAATTAAGTATCCAATGTCTTATAATTTCTGAACTTTTGAAACTATATCAGAGATTTTAATGGCTCTCAATATTTTATATTGTGAATCAGAACACAAATCCAAAATTTTTCAAACATATACTCTTCAAATTATTAGTGTACACAAATTTTTATCGTGAATAAACTTATACCAATAATTTGATACTCTTTTGTGAAGCTGATGAATGAGTAGGGAAAATTTCTTATAAAATTCAAAACTTGTACACTTTGTCTATGTACAATCTTTTTCTTTGTCATCCTTATTTTTATATCCAAAGTGCAAAGAAATGCATATTTTTCGCTCTGTTTTTTATGTAAATTCTATGGAATTATTCAGAAGAGACTTTAGGAAACCTATTTAGTATGATTAAGTTTTCTCTGAAGGAGAGCATGCCTTTAACATACAAGGTTTCCAGAGTGAATTTTTCTTAAGAGTTTCCAATCCATCATGGTAGCCATCTTCTGATGTTCCTTGTTCTCTTCAATATTGATCAAATGCCCCAAAGTTCATACAGAAAACATGACAAGGCTGTAAATTCACCTGACACTGTAATGCTGAGTTCAACAAAATGTTTTTTTGTTTGCCAGTAAATTACTTCATTTTTCTAGTCATGATTTTCATAGCAAAAACTTCATGGCTGGAGAAAGACACTGGACTACATTATGCATTTTTTGGTGAACATCTTTAATCTCAGCTCAGCTGAGAGACAGAATTGTGCTGCCAGATGTCAGCGTAAATGAAGAAACTATGCAAAAATGAGAGACTTCAGCCTTTCATCACTAACTGCAATCTGTGAGCAAGAGTCAAAATTTGAAAACAAAAATCTTTCCATTGTCCCACATCAGCAGTGCTCTGGTTATAAGGATCAAGTGTAAAGGACAGACTTGTCTCACTGTTGAAGGATATATCCACTACACATGTCTATAGTTTAATAGACCTGGGAGATGCACCAAGTAGAGGAGGAGCATGAGTTGATAAGTACCAAGAATTCACTCAGAGTGTGGAGACATGTCTTGGATAGCTCCTTTTCTTTCTACCTACAGGAGGCCTCAGAAAGAGTTGCCTGCCGAATTTTCTTAAGACCTCTCACACTAAGGAATCAGACTGAAGAAAATATGAAAGCATGTGTGCAAAGATCATGACTGGATGGTGTAAGGTAGGAGAGCTTTGCTGGGTGAGGCCAGCTGAGTCCTTAATGGCAATTCTTTTGGGAGCCTGTAGACAAGCCTCACACAAGCCTAAAAAACTCACACTTTGATTTATAACTGGAATCTTTTGAATTGGTGTTAGTTTGTGCACAACTCATTGTTTCCTCAATAAAAACCAGCTTTCTAAAACTAAGCCTCCAGTATTTAGAGTAACTTTTAAGTCAACGAATAGCTACAAATATCTGGTGTTTAGCACATCTCCGGTCCCACAAGACCTCAGCCACAACTTAGTGACAACTTTCTACAACTTACTAAGTTTCTCTTTTATCACTTTGAAATATGCGTAAAATACTCACTGTTGTTCATTGAAAAGCACCTCAATATTTAATTCTATATTTATCATCTATTCAAGAGGGAATACTACCTACAGTCTGTTCCCTGAAACCGATTTCAATAATTTATTGAATTTTCTGTTTGTCAGCTAAAGAAAGCAATAAAAACTACCAAGAAGAAAAAGATAGTGGTGTATAACAATACTAATAAAAAAAAGAGCTTAGCACTGGAATTTCATGATTCCAGGAAGAAAAGCTTCAATTTATCTTCCTCAAAGCTAAATGAGTGAATTAACCAGTTTTACATAAATTTCCAATACAGATTATTAAATTGCTGTGCATGGAGCCATCTCTGCGTAGATAGTAAACTTATGGGTCTGTGTGTTCTGATGAGAAAATACCCTGCAGCAGCAAATGCCTTCCCCAACCCAGTCAGTATACTTCAGGTTGTTAGTTGCCCAGGTAACAGTTCCTGCTTCAGATCCAGTTGCTCCCGTCTCTTAGGAACAGATGGTCAGTGTGATGCACATTGTATAAACCAATCCCCGATTGACAAGCCATTATGCCTCTGTATTTACTGTTTGCTTATCTAACATGACTGGAAGACTATCAGAGAACAGGTCCTGATGTTCTGAGAGTGACCCAAATAAATGCCCATCAATATAAACAAACCCATCTCCAACTCCTGGGTGGTGTTTCACTGTTTTTGTTTGATCTTGCTACCCTATTTTACAATTGCATTAATGATGTTGCAATGGGTGTAAGTGAGTTTAAAACTGAAGGGCACCTTGTAATATTCACAAAGAAAAAATAAAGAATTTAAAACTTGAAAGAGATTCATATATATTAGGTAGGGAGATGTTATGTTTTATTTCTTTTAATAAATCAAAGTCTTTGCAAAATATTTAGAAATGAAATTATATGCATTAATTTTGCAAACTATAAATATTATCAAAATAATATAACTTTTGAAGATTCAAGACAATGACAGTTTTTAGAAGGGATTAAGACCAGCTAATTTAGATTAATGTTAATCCAAATAGACTAAGACTATTATGAAAAGTTTGTACTTTTTGAAATTAAAATGTCTCAACTTTTATTTTAATGAGATAAGATTTCAAAGTAACTTATTACCATATTTAAAATGTTTGTTTTAGTCAGGAAACATTGAGAATAAACAACTTTACTCACTTGTTTGATTTGATCTAAGGTATTGATTACATAAATGACAAAAATGGAGCAGATGATTATCAACAGATTTGGTTGAATACTTTAGGTAAATTTGAATATTCAATAAAAAGGCATTATGCAAATCTAACATTTATCTCCCTTCCTTTTTTAATATAAAATAGGTCACATTAGGAACATAAATGAGTTTGTCCTTGAGTCTTAATATATGAGGAAAATCTTTCCAAATTAATTTATTTGAGGCAGTTTAGAAAAGCAGAAAGTTCAGAGGATTAAAGTTGAGACTTAACTGAGTTTAATCATGGTTTTCTTCTTAAAGACACTACTTCATTACATTCTGAGCCATAATATTCAATTTGAAAAATTCACACAATTTAATTATCATAGCTACATATAATGCCTGCAGACATTTAAAGCAGATTTGTGTACTGGTATGAAAACAAACTTGTGAATTTAATGTAAAATATATCTTCTGAATTAACTACATTAAAAAATTGAAAGATTTACTTATTTATACAACATTATATAATGTAATTTCTTTCATTATTTATTCTACCAATTTCAATAAAAGAATTGAATATGACCACAATTATATATATATATATATATATATATATATATACAGTTGTTATTAATACCCTTGATCTTAAATTATTCTGTGATGCATTTCAGCATAAAAGAATTTGCAGGATTTCTTTTTTTTATATTTCTTGCCAACACTTTACACCAAGTTGTCACTATGATTTTATGTTTGAAGAATAATAGAGA
Source organism: Dolichotis patagonum (assembly GCA_004027295.1). Taxonomy (NCBI): domain Eukaryota; kingdom Metazoa; phylum Chordata; class Mammalia; order Rodentia; family Caviidae; genus Dolichotis; species Dolichotis patagonum. The sequence goes on along the minus strand of PVJX010043048.1, from coordinate 4,075 downwards.
GGAGAGATATCAAGTTTTTCAATCCTGCCTGGAAGTGTAACTAATAGTCATTCATGAATTTTAAGGACAAAATAATGATGAAATTAGCAGTAAAATCCTACCGTGATTTAGATAACACTGTGGAAATGTATGATAAAAGGATTGTGGGGAGAGAAATACATAAATTAACCATTACATAGAGGGTATGAGTTCTAGAGAATAGATGGATAGTTTTATTTAGGAGGAGAAAGATCAAATTACAGGTAGAAACTCCATACAAATGATTTTAATATAGGAGGACTTCTAGATTAGATATGAGTAACATGAAAATGTATGGATAGATTGTGTATTATTATTTATATGTGTGTATGTGCATATTTAACTGATAAAAATAACATTTAATTTCCTTATTTTTATATTGTATTAAGATGTAATTCACCTTCTAAGCAATTCACTCACATGTACTGTACAAAACAATTATTTTTTGCTATGTCCAGAGTTTCCCGTCATTAATACAGTAAGTCGCTGACTTACAGACACCCGAATTGCAAACTTTCAGAAAGCCCAACAGATTTGGAATTACGAACATTCCTTGACTTGAACAAATCATGTAAATAGTTCCGATGTTTGCAGGACGCTGTCCAGGTCGGGCTGCTGAGTGTTTAGGGCACAGTGCGAGAGCGCTCAGCAGCACAGCGTTAGTCAGAGCCTGGGATGCCCGGAAGCAAGAGAGACAGAGAACTCACAGGAAGTGCTAAGGAACACACATTGGATGGTTGTGTCAAAGTGTGTAAGACTCACTTTGCTACTCTTAGGAATGAATCTGACTTTAAAGCTTTTATAAGGTCCAAAATGTACAAGAGATGTTGTGAAAATCAAAGGGAATGAAAATGCTCAAAGGGAAAAAACAACTGGCTTGGGGAAAGGAGAGAAAAAAGAGTATATACATGTATGTACACCTATATACGTGTGTGTAAGTATACATATACAAGATAGATAACTATACTACTGATCTCTGTTAGCTCATCAAAAAGAATGGTTTGCATTTTCATTGTTTGATAATTTTTTTAATGCTTAAATCTTGTAATTTGAACAACCACTTTGAAGATAACAATATCCAATATATTAGTGTTAATTTCTTATCATTTCACTTTGAAATTATGTATTATTTTTATTCTTTTATTGCTTTTAAATAAAAAATGAAAATAAAAAGATGAGGATTACTGCACAATGAAATTTTGAACATTTTTATCTGTCCCCAAATGAACTACCCATTAATGCTTATTTGTCTCTTTCTAACAGTTTTACAGCACAGTAGATTTACATTCTTTCTCTAGATTTGCTTAACATGGACATTTTTGTGAATGAACTCATGTATTTTGCATTCTATTTTGAAGTATATTTTTATATAGGATATGTTCAAGGTCCATTCATATTATTGTGTATAACTGCACTTTCTATTGTGAAAAAATATTCAATTGTATACATATGCTGTGTTTATCTATTTATCAGCTGATGGCAGTTTGTATTATTTCCACATGCAGACCATTATGAATAACACATCTTGGAACATTCATGAACAATTTTATGCTGGGTATATTATTAATTTTCCCCAATAAATGACTAAGTGGATTTTCTGAGTTATATCAGTATTCTAATTTTTGCACTTAAAAGGATAAAGAAATTTTTGACCAAGTATTTCCACCAAGTTATATTACCACAATTAGTGTATGATGATTTCAACAAATAAGTATTCTTATTAAAAAAGTCAGACTTTCTTGTCTTTTTAACAACAAATTAATTTGTAGTTGTGAAAACAACTTCACCACAGGTTAATCTTAATAAGGATTTTATAATATTTTATTATAATTATGATGAATTCTATACTCTTATTTATATTTCTTATAAAATAATATAAACTACAAATATATGTTAATCAAAAAATTTTATGAACTGATACATAAACATGATTTTATTATAGACAAAGTAATTTTCTAGGAAGTCTGCAATGAATTATATGTAATTCTGCTACAGTTCATGGTTACTTGTTGGATAGAGATCAAGGCACAGTCATCACATAGAACATATAACACAACAACACCTCATTCTCTACTCCAACCTACTCATGCTTGATAAATCACAGTAGTAAGGGTGATTTCATTGCAAGAAACAACTACAAGCATAGGCTTATCCTGGGGTTTATAATATGTTAGTACAGTGTAAGAATTCAGTCAGCACTGCTGCCTTTACCACTTGGCTTATTTACCGCTTAGTCAATTTGATCATATTAAGCAAATTGGAGAAAGTGGAAAAAATTGATATTTATCCATCGAGGCAATGGTGATAGAAATTTTCTTAAACTTTACATTTAACAAAGAAAAATCAGCATTCTGACAAAGTTGAGGCTACACAAACTAAATGAAATCAAAGTAATGTCAAGAAATCTGAAATATCTTTTCTAGTTAATAGACCTTTCTTATTAATGTGATCTAATTTAAAAGAGACAATTGTACAAGAGCTCATATTTTCACTACCAGAATGGTACTCTTCTATTATCTGACCTTAACTCACAAAATTCCAAGGTCACTTATTCCTTTAAATTCATTTTTGGAGAAAAACTTGCATCTTTGCTTATGTGCCCAAAGTAACAACATTTCACAATTGCAAGATTATATACAGTGAAGCATTAATAATGCTAATTTTATATATTTTATGGACATATTATGCTCATAAGCACAATATCATTTATGCCTATTCAAATATGGCACTAAGTACTTTTTTCAGTTGTACAAAAATATATACCCCTCAGCTTAGTAATGGATTAATAAGGTGACTGTATTTATTTTTTGTTGCACTGAATATCATATATGTTTATTGATTGGATTTGTACCTCTTTGTAACCAAGTAAGTGTATGATCAAATTTATTGATACAAATTAGATTTTGGTCTAATAAAACTAACTCATATCTGTACTAGAATGTCAAAATCTCTTGCTTTGGAAGTTGAAAATTAAATCATCACCTATTACTTACAGAGTTGCTTATTTTTTTTCTCTATGTGCATAAGACCATGTCATATAATTCACTAAGTGATTAAACTTAGTGGTTCAATTTAATATTGACTGGCTTCAATACTCTTAATCATTTGATTTAATATGCATTTTATAACTAAAATCATTCAAGGCTTTTCTACTTTTCTCTAAATTGTTTATTTTGACCTTTCTGAATTAGTTAATTTTCTTGTAGGTACATGTCTGTGAACATAACTACACAGGGGTGAAAACAAAGAACTAGAAAAGAAGACTGGAGAAAAGGTAAGAGGAGAGGGAGAGACAGAGAGACAGAGACAGAAATTCTCAGCTGCATAATATTGATTCTTAGTTGACTTTAGAGTTCTCAATAGTACAGGTTACTTTTGTCAGGAAGTTTGCCGTTTTTAGGTGACTTGGTTCTACATAGTTACTCTAACAAAATGATGCACTTAAAATTGTAATTTACTTAAAAGGTTCTTAAAAAGTGTTTCCAAGCAAATAAATAACTTTTCTACCATAGTCATCAGACCATTTCATGATGAAATAATAATCAAGTTAAGAATATATAAATAATTGGCTGGACACTGCCCACACATATAATTCTAACATGGAGGAAAGCAGAGGCAGTGTGAGTCCCACTTGGATAGTTTAGCAAGAATCTGTCTGGAAATTTAAAAATAGTACTAAAAATTTTAAAAGGCCTACAATGTAACTTATTGGTAGAGTACACCTTAGTTCGATCTGCATTATTTCAAAAAAACTAGAGTAAAATTGTTCTTGAATAATAGAGAATCTGAGGCAAAATGATTCAGTGCCATCCTGGATTACATAGCAAGTTCAAAGTCTGCCTCAACTGCATGATGAAACCTTGACTCATAAAACCAAAACAAATAAACTAGCAATATGTGAAGGATTGGTGGATAGTAAATGATGGAAAAATAGAAATCAGTGTATTTAGACTAAAGGGGAAAAAAGTCTGAAGGAATTGTGTTCATTCCAGAACCTGAATAAAAACTTGTGTATGGAAGAAAAATTAACAACTACATTTGGATCCAATGATGGTCA
>PVJX010043047.1:0-13858 GCA_004027295.1 Dolichotis patagonum | reverse complement strand
TGAACAAAAAGTGATAGTTTTGCTGGACTTCACATCATGACATTATGGAATCAGCACTAGGTATTGTAGTGTCTCTTTTTCTTCAAAGTAGTTGTTTATTTCAACATGTGTTATATAGTTGGTTCTCGTAAACTGTTTATAAGCTCTACACATGCATGAGTCTCTACATGTATATCTATCATTTCTGTATTAGCAGGAAAAACAAAACAAAGCAAGATAAAACAAAACAATTCCTAAAAAAGCATGAGGCAGAAAAGTCACATAAATCCACAATACATGGTGATCTACAAGTGTTACCATGGTGTCTCAGCAGTATATAACAACATTAATAAAAACAAAGCAAACAACATTAATAAAAACAAAACAAACATTATAAGACTTCAAAAGCAAGTAATAATCAAACCAGAGTGGGTATCTTAGTGAATCTTGTCATCTTCAGTGTAGTTGCCTATACTCTTAGACTTGATGGTATCCATCACAACAGATTTAAATAAGATCAGTCAATACAAAGTAGCAATCTAACAAACCAGATTCAAATAAGATCAGTCACAATAAGACAGTATAAATTATAAAGGGCTTCAGATTAAGTTGATAGGAAAATTAGGGATGATTACCATAATATGTCCTCTTATTTTTGGGATAGCTGACCATGTCCTCAGGTCTAGCGTAAGTAGACAAACTGGAACAGCACGTAATCCATCCAAGCAGAGTGGTGAGAATAATGTAAATTTTAAATCTTGTTACCCCATTAACAGTATCCTCTGCCTCCCTTTTTTAGACAATTCCTCCCCTTTCACTCCCATGGGGTGCACTGCTTGTTTTGGGTCCCACTGCCTCCCTATATAGACCCATGGTCATTTTTTATCTCTCTCTAGAATATCCTTTGCACTCTCTGTAAGGTTGCTTTGGTGGTCATGAATTCCTTTAGTTGTCCTTTACCATGGAAGTATCTTATTTTTCCCTCAATTTTGAAAGATAGTTTTGCAGAGTAGATTAATGTGGCTTGAAAGATTTATCTTTCAGGATTTAAAACACTTCACTCCAAACTCTTCTTGACTTGATGGTTTGTATTGATAAGTCTGCTGTGATTCTGATTGGTTTTCCTTTATAGGTAATCTGTCTCTTCTAACAGCTTTTAATGTTCTATTCTTGTGCTGAATTTCTGGGATCTTGATTATTATATGTCTAGGTACAGATTTACTTTGATTGTGGCTAGTTGGAGTCCTATATGCCTCACTTACCTGCATGCCAGATGCATTTCCCATGTTTGGGAAGTTTTCTTCTATTACTTCTGTGAATATCTTTTTAATTTTATTTGTGTTGACCCATGTTTCTTCACCTACATCTATCACTCTTAAGTTATGCTTCTTTGCATCATCTTGTAGCCATTGAGTTGTTATTTCCTGATTCCATGTTATTTTTAAGAGATCTTTCCTTTCACTATCACTAGTTGCAATCCTATCTTCAAGGTTTGAAAGTCTATCTTCAGTGTCTTTCAAGTGGTTTTGCCGGCTTTCAATTGAATTTTTAATTTCGTGCATCTCTCTTTGAATCTGTTTCATGCATTGTAATTCCTTTCTACATTCATTCAAGGTTTCCATCATTTCCTATGCTCCTCTTTATTGTCTCTGTCTTCTTTAGACCTGCTCAACAATTCTTTCAGTATGTTTGTGATTTTTTTTCTTTTACCTGAGACATTATTTCTGATTTGACTGCTTTTACAATCTCATGAAGTTGTTTCCTTACTTCTGTTGCTATCTTCTAGCAGATTTCAGGTGTGTGACTTCTGTTTTCTTACATGACTATATCTCCCAGACTTATTCTGTGTGGACTAGAGGTCTCAGTTTGCCTTTTGCTCCTTCATCTTGACATTCTCTTGTGTTCCTCCCAACAAGCTGGTTGTGGGCCCCAGGCACTTCCCATGTTGGCTGCCCCTAGGCAGTGTAAGGGGATGAGACAGGCACCTGGGTTCCTCTAATTCCAGATTTACAGGGAGGTAGCAGGGTGTCGAGTGGGCTTCTCTAGATCTATGCAGCTACACTGTGGCTTTGCTGATGATCAGGGGTGCATGGAGGTGGGGCTGCTTCTCTCAGCCTGTGTGTCTACACTGGGACTCCCCTGATGGTGGCAGACACACAGGGGTGTGTTTGTCTGATTCTGCAAGTGGATGATGGCTGCCTGAGGGAACCAAGAGCCTCCAATGGTGGCCTATGGATGCACAGGGTTTTCCTGGCTGTGCGTCCCAGTTCCTGCTGGCTGCCTGCAGGAAGGAGCCTCCTGATAGCAGCTCCCTGAGGGTGAAGGCAGGTCTGTTGGTTCTCTCTGCCCATGCTGGCCACCTGCAAGACTTGGCCTTCTGGTGGACTTTTGGTGGCAGTACACAGCAGGGAGAGGTGGATCTGTCTGTCTCCCTCAACCCGCACTGGACATGCAGAAGAAAAGGCCTTCCGGGGGTGGTACCTGGCAGGCAGAGGCAGATCTTCTGGTTCTCTCTGTCCACGCTGAGTATGGAAGAAAGGGCCTTTCAGTGGCAGCACCCAGCAGGCTGAGCTGCTATAGTCCCATTAATGGTACCCCTCCTGAAAATATTTGTGGGAAACTAACACCCAATGTAATAACATTAAGAGGTGGAGTTGTGGGCTGGGGATTTAGCTCAGTGGCATAAGCGCCTGCCTTGCAAGCGTGTGGTCGTGAGTTCAACCCCTGGTACCAATATAAATAAATAAATAAATAAATAAATAAATAAATAAAGAGGTGGAGTTGTTAGGAGGTTACTAGGGTACTCCTTAGGAATGGGATTAGTGGCCTTATGAAAAGCAGCTTGAGAGAGCCTTCTTACACTTTCCATTATATAAAGAAACAAGACAGTCTCATCCCTGAAGCAGTGATAAAGACCTCACCATATACTGAATCTGATGGTACCTTAATCTTGGATTGAGTCTCTATGAATCAATAAATTTCTATTTTCGTATGATCCATTAATTCCATTACTGGAGATATATCCAAAGGAATGGAAGCCAACATATCAAAGAAACACCTCCACTCCAATGTTTATTGCAATGCTATCCATAAGAGCCAAGATTTGGAATCAAGATAAGGGTGCATCAGTGAATGTTTGGGTAAATAAAATATACTGTATATACAGAACCAAATATTATTCAGCCATAAAGAAGGAAGCCCTATCATTACTGACAACAGAGTTGAGTCTGAAGGACATTTTGGTAAGTGAAGTAAGTCAGACACAGAAAGCCAAACACCGTATGTGCTCTCTTACATGTGAAAGATTTAAAAATTTGATAAAGAGAAGAGTGGTACCAAAGGCTAGGAAGGTTGAAAATGGGAAGAATGAGAAGAGAATGATTAATGGGTCCAGGGTTGCAACTAGACAGGTGGGATAATTTCTAATATCCTATAAAACATTAGAGTAAATATGACTGACATCAATTTCTTCCTTAGTTTATAGAGTTTGTAGAGAGGATTCTGAATATTGCCAACCCAAGTAAATGATGACTAGTTGAGGTGATAAATATACCAGTTGCCTTGATCTGATCATTACATATTGTATAGGTATACTGCAGCACTATACCTCACAAAAATGTGCAACTATGATGTCAACTAAAAATAAAAATGCATATATAAGACAAAAATAAATAAGATTTCTATTTTTTTAAAAATCACCCATAGCAAGCCCTGAACAGACTAAGATATTCAGGTTCACTACCAGGATACATCACTGTATATTTCTTTAAGGAATCTTTTGAAACATAATACACATCTAAATTTCTTATGCAATTCAACCCCAAATAAAATATTCATCTATGTAACTGTATATTATCTGTACACAAAAAAAAACTAATGTCATCAACTGCTTATCAGCTGAGATCTAAATACAAATGAGAAAGTTTATCTGCTATTACCTTAGCAGAAAGAAAATAAGCCTAACACTAGCCCAATTATTGAATTATCTCTGTGATTAAACTGGTCAGTGAGGTATTTAATCAATTGCTTTAGTGGTTGCTTCAAAAGCAATCACTGATTTAGTCTATTGTACATAAAGTTTTTCAAATTTAATAAATTAGAACATTAGACATGCTATCTGAATTTTTCATTTAAAACATTTTAATAACTGTAAATGCATAAAAATATAATTCAGTGGTTCTCAACCTTGACTGCCTGCTGTGATTATCTGTAAAACTTTAAGAAATATTGGTGGTTTTGTCTCATCTCTAGAGATTTGTATTTTATTGGCTTATAAGTGACATAAATGTAATGTTAATGTGCAACTCTCCTATTGATCTAATTAAAATACCAGAAGATATTTATTAATGAATCAATTTCCCTGAAGCATCAAAATAAATAATTTTTTATTTCTTAATAATTTTACAATGAATTAAAGAAGTTCATAGGTAGGGTGACTATACAATTCATTCTGCAGAAAGGGAACTTCTAAAAGTGAAAGTGGCTGCTATACACAATTGACCCCAGAAAATAAGGGCAATTGAGACTCTCAAGAGAAACACAGAGCCTTATGATCACTCAACTTACAATATACTTACTAGGTACTTTTTAAAACTATTTCATTTATACATAGAATTTTTTTAAATGGTGTGTACCTGTAAATGCCAGAATATTTTAAGGTTTCTAATGATAAAAGTTAGCTCAAATAACAATACTTGAAAGGTTAGTATTCATATTCTTGATCCACTGGATAAATGCCTATTTATTTAGTATCATGTTTGAAGAGATTTTTGGACTAAATTAAGATTTTCTGGGAGAGCAAACTAATATAGTAAAGATAGTATTTTAAATGCCATTATTTTTCTGCACCAACCCTGTTTCAGCAGATAATCACTTGCAATAATGCTGACTCTCAAAAATGACAGATTAAAATAATTCATTTCTGTTTTTAATTAAAGTTGAGAAAGTAGGAACTAATAACATAATGCGTGTCAGAGCTGCATGTGTGCAGCATCAAAGATAAGAAGAGGATTGCAACCAGGGCTTGCTTCTTGAGTTCCTTGAAAATTCCCATGGAAAGAAGAAAGAATGGAAGCTAATGGCTTCCACACTGAACTTTTGACATGTGAGGTAAGTCTTTGTTGGCTAAGTTGTTGAATCTATTCCCTAGGTCCCTAATGACTCAAGATCACCAACCACACTGTCCATGTACACCCAGTCTGACAGTCATTCTATGGTATCTGTATCCGATGGACACAGTAAAGGTAGGTGCTCCAGTGGTCGTCTCTAGTATTAGACCTTAATGCCAGCTTGACTCAAGGACAGGAAGGGACACAGAGTAAGATGATAGGAAAAACACTCCATTCTGTGCACAGATTTAAATGAACAGATCAAAGGTACCTGAAAAAACTGAGGAGATACCTACACTGCTCACTCGGTCTCTAAAGAGAGTTGACTTATTACTTCATTCATGCCCTTCCTACTGAAATCTTCAGAGTGCAAAGAATAATTGGCTGTTTTCTTATTTACAAGAAATATGACATGAGAGTTATCAAGATTTCCTGCTCTATGCAGATTATGGAATTTCTAACAGTGCAAATCTCAGTTTATAAATTCTTTTCCTAATTGCACTAGAACTGATTGTATTTACCGGTCATATTGTGACTGAAATCATGAAACTGAGTTCTATGGAAGTCTTTGTCCACAGCTGGAAGCTGGAACAGCAGATTTTAAGGGGATGAAAAGAGGATTAAGATGTATTATGTACATGTAGCAACTTCCCTTGAGGAATGTAATCATTATATATGACAGAGAGCACTAATAAAAAATAAAAATTGATAAAGAAGTGTTTCTGGGGAAAAAGACTTGCCTAACCTTACAAAACCAAAATCTCACAGTAAAAAATGCTTATTCACACCCTAGAAAGAGGTTCTGCAAAAAACATATGCTTCATCTCACTAGCTACTTGAAATGTTTATTAGAGACCCCCACAGTAATAGCCTCCTACTCAAATATTTGTGTGGATTATTTAATAAAGTTAAACAGATTTTATCACAGCATCCTCTCAGCATCTAAAAGGCACTTTGAATCCCAACAAGAAGAACAGAATATATATGTTTTCACAAGATTACTCATCCTTCTTTTGTCAGGAATGGCAATAAAACTAGTAGTCTGAAGAATATACCACAATATAGTCAATGATTTCTTTTGTAAACAAGCAGCTTTCCTTTATTTAAACTAACTACATTTCTCCCAAACAGTGGAAACTCAGAATATTAGCTACCAATCTAGAAGCCAGTAATCAATGAAATACCTGCTAAGAATGAAAGTAAAATAAAGTTTTTTTCAGAACTAGGGATTAAACACAGAACCTTCATGCTAAGCTACCTCTCCATCTCTTTTTAGTTTTTATTTTAAGACAAAGTGACATGAAGTTACTAAATTGGCTGTGATGGCCTCAGACTTGATATTCTCATGCCTCAGCCTCCTAGAGTATCAGGATTACAGAATGTCAACTTGAAATGGATTTTAACAGATAAAAACTGATTCATCACCAGCAAACTTTTAAAAACAAATATATTTTGTTATATATATTTTGTTATTTTGTTATATATGGTATTCTTTAGGCATTAAAAAACTCCAAACAGAAGTACAAAGGTTCAAATATAAATCATATTTATAATAAAAAGGCAAATATATAGGCAAATTGAGAAGAGGATTAATGGAGTTAAAGTACAAACAAACATACTTGCATTCTGAAGTAGGTGATAAATGCATAAATTTATACCAGAGTTTAATACATGAAAGACCCAAGTTACAATACCAATATTTAATAGTAAAAGAGAAGTAAAAGAGTGTACTAGAGAGAAAATAACGAAACATATTACAGGAGACACAAAAAAAAGAGTTTAAAAGAAACAACATAAAAGGTAAAATAGAAATTATAGTAAGCAAATTTAAACCTAATTATATGAGCAATTAAAGTAAATTTAAATAGGCTAAATCATTCAATTAGAAAAATAAAACAACATCACACTAGAATTCCAAAGATATAAACACATTTTGCTATGGTTTGTATGCATATGTTATCCCCAAATTCACCTGTTGAACCCTAGGAGGCCCCACCCTCACCAATGGAGTTAGTTTCATAGAAAATGTCTTCAGGTAGGAGCCAACCAGTAAGCAGCCTGCCGCACTGGTAAGTGACTGTGGTCTGGCAAGCCTCAGCCACCCCAGGGCGGGGAAACAAGAAGCGAGAGCGTTTCCTGAGATCCGCACCATGTTGGAACTTAGGGCGCCGAGCCAACCAGTAACCAGCCTGCTGCCTACTGGGGCGAGGGCTTAGTATCAAACATACCACATATCTGCCCCCCTCCCCCGTTAACAATTGGGATCCAGGGATCTGGGTATCTCTTAGGAGGTGACCATATTTGGTACAGCAAGTCGGGGGAGTTTCCTTCTACTATCTCTGAAGACAGATATTCTTATCGCCGTTTTGCTTTGTCCTGATTAATGGTGTTGCTCTATTCAATACTCTGTGTTGATGTGTTCTATAATGTTGGGTATTTCTTTGATTTTGCTGTACCTAGTAGAAGAACAACTATTGTGAAGACAACGAGATATACAATGTTGCCTGTTACTGTTGTCCTGGTGACCTGCTGTTATGTTCTGTGCCAATTTCACTATACTGTCTCAATTGGCTTTATTCCATCCTGTTTTTTTGTAACTGTTTGCAGCCTCACTCTGTGTTCACTTTGTATGCCTTAATTTTGTAACATGAACAGCTATTTCTGGGAGGACAGTATGTGGTTTGTCAACTAGTGATTTGTGGGGGTTTTTTTTGAGGTTTTGTATTGTTTCTACCCTTTTTTCTGTATTGCTTTTTTTTCTCTTTAAATAAAATTTTAAAAAAATGTCTTCAGGTAAATAGGCTGTTTAGTCCTTCCCTTCTACCTCCCACAATGTGAGAACACAGTATTTTCCCTTTTTCCATTATGTGAGAATGCAGCAAGACATGCAGAAAATAGAAAGCAGAGAGTATCTTTCACCAGACACCAAATCTATTAACAATTTATCTTGGACTTCTCAGCCTCCAGTGAGAAAATTGCTTTCCACTCAAGTATTTTGTTACAGCAGCAAGAATGGACTACAAAGACACACCTTATACTTAAGAATACAGAAACTGTGAAAGTAGATGTATTGAAATCCATGTAACATACAAATATAAGACAAAAGAAAACTGTTAAAGCTTATATGTTACTATGCCATAAAATCAGTCAATAAAAGTTTTTAATGCAAAACTCACTACTAGAATGAGACATACGTCATAATTGTAAAGTTTCAATTCAGCAAGAAGATTAAAAAAACTGAACATTGGTATACATTTAAAACCTAGGTTAAATATATTCAAAGAATTTAAAAAGAGAAGTAGATAAATCCACAATCACACTCCCCAGCATAGTGGGAGATTTTTATGTACTTCTCACAGTATTTCATAGAACAAGCAAATGTTAAATTAGAAAATATATAGCTCTGTACATAATTATTGACACTGAATTTAAAAAGGAAAGAATCAACATTCTTTTCAAGTATACATAGAATGAAAAACAAAAATAAATAGAAGGCACAATATTAGAAAGGAAGAAATGAAAACTCATTCACAAATAATAGTTATATGGAAATAAAATACAAAAGAACCTACAGACAAACTATTAGAGCAACAATAAGTAAGCAAGGCTACCATGTACAAAGTAAATATACAAAAAACATCATATCATATACATAAGTTACAAGCAATGTGTGAATTTTTTTTCAAGTCACTTATTTTTAGTATTATCAAAAAAACAAAAAATCTAGGAATTAATTTAACAAAATATACAAAAGACTCACAAAATAAATCTTACTGATAAAAATTAATGAAATTCTAAATAAGATGATATATTCTTTCAAAATTTCAAATTTCAATGTTGTTACAGTGATATTTCTTCCAAAATCCATCTATAAGATCAGCAGAATGCCATTTAAATCCTAGCAATTTATCTGTGGAAACTGTAAAGTTGTTTTTAAAATCCTATGGAAATAAAATAGCCAAAAATAATAAATAAATGACATTTGGGGAAAAGGTGGGAGACTTACTCTCCCAGATGGCATACGTAACGTATTATAATTATCACAGGATGGAATTATTGGGCCCTTACGGCTTGTGTCTAGATGTACCTCAACACCTCATGCAGGCAGCAGGCTTTTCAGAGGAGGCTGTATCTAGTGTGAGGTGCTGGGAACAAGGGTGTGTGATTCTTAATCAGTCTACTGATTGGTTTGCCAGAGTTCTGGCTAGGATTAAGAGTATGAGTGCCACACCTGTCCTAGGGCAGGTAGGCTGCACAAAATATAAAGGACAAAAAGGAGATGGTCTTCTCTGTCTCTTGTTGGTTTTGCTACATTTTACACAACATGAAGTGTTCTCGCTACACCCCTCTGCCATGCGTCATCCCACCTTGGAGTCAGCCAACTGTGGACTGAAACATCTATAAACTGTGAGCTAAATTAAATAAACCTTTTTCCCTTTAGCTTTGGGTGTTGGGCATTTTGTCTCAGCAGTGAAAGGAAACTAAGATACAGTCACAGACAGATGAACTAAATGGTACACAAAAATATACTTGAAAATGTATTACCACTTCAAATACATAAGCTGCCCCTAAATGACACATTAAGAGCACTGGATAAATAACCAACTTTTCCAACAGTTATGCAGGACCAGTCAGATAGCCATATAGGAAGAAATGAAATTTGACCACTGTCTCCCATGTCATATTAAAAATATGGCTTGAAGTACATTGTAAATCTAAATGTGAGAAGTAAACAAAGCTTCTGCCATTAAAGTATAATAGGAGAATGTCTGCTTTCTTTTAGGGTGTTGAAAGCTTTCTTAAATAAATTATGAGAATTAATAATAAAAGGAAACTTGCTAAATTGAACTTCATTAAAATTAAGAATTGGTACTTCTAAACACACACAGAAGGGTCAAGGGTTAAAGGGTCAAGCTGTGGGGGGAAATGTCTGCAAAGTTCGCTAAAGGAAACTGCAAATTAAAACGAGATTTGACCAGGTTCTTCACCAAGATGATAATCTAAGCAACCATTAAACTTTTTTAAACATATGACCTTGTTGCCAGTTTTTCAACACAGATGTTAAAATGACCATGGTTAACACCAATATAAACATTTACAGAGTATCATATAGACTTAGCATCACTGCATTAAGTGAAAATATCAGAAAATTTAATGTTTATGGAATTGAGTTATATAGAAGCTTAATTCAGAATAAATAACTGAAAAACATGAAGATCAACAATCAAGGAAATGCAAATTAAAAACACAAAATCTACACATTCCCAGAAACAACTAACATTTAAGATTTATCAATCTCAGGTAGAGGCAGGAATTTAGAGCAATAGAAATCCTCATACATCAAGATGAGTATGTAAATGAGCATGACCACTTGGAAAGCTGACCAGCGTTCTTCCAAATTTAATACACTTATACCCTATGACCCACCAAGTCACATACAGTTACATGTTAAATACAAAATGTGCAGGGTTGGGGACCTAGCTCAGTGGTAGAGCATTTGTCTAGCAGGTGTGAGACCCTGGATTGGATCCTCAGAAGCACAAAGAAAAGTGTGTCAAAAAGAAAAGTGTGTCAAAGAAGTACAAAACTGTTCATAGCAGCACTATACGGAATAGCCCCCAGACAAAATCAACCTAAATGTACACTAATAGTACAATCATTGTATAAATTGTGTGGTATACAATAGAATACCAGAATGGTATTAAAATGCAAAAAATCTCTATAAGCATATACACGAACCTAACAATGTTGAGTGAAAGAAGTTAGACAGAACATATATACGATATGATTTCAAATACATAAAGTTCAAAACCAGGCAAAACACCCGTATGAGGTTTACTGCTTCTAAAAGAATTAATCCCTGTTTCAAAGAGCAAGTGCTACAAGAGAGGGTAGGAGGAAGGCTTTGGAGCACTAGTCAAATTGACTTGGGTAGTGATTAAATGGGTTTAGTCACTCAATAGTTTATTGAGTTTTAAATTATTGACTTGTGTTCTTTTCTTCATATATATGTTCTTTCAGTATAAATTTTAATGTAATTAAATACTTTTAATTTAAAGTAATCATTAAAATGAATCATTAAATTAAACAATGTCAATTAAATTGTTTTAAATAAATTATCCCTAAACTATTTTCTACAAACCCAGGTTAGGACCAGTGCGGTGGCACACACTGTATCCCAGTCCTGAGAGGCTGAGACAGGAGGAGCACGGAAAGTTCAAGACCACTTTGAACTACATAGTGAGGCCCTGTCACACAAATAAGTAAGTAAATAAATAACCTTTATTTAATCTCAGGCAGTCTTGGCTTTCAAGGGAGTCAATAAATTAAAAAGATCAAGAAATATTTGACAAATTAAATTGCCATGGTTTCCGTGGACAAACAAAAGCTTTTAGCTGATGCTATTTGATATTATTTAACTGTGCTGCTGAGAAATAAATAAGGAATACCACTAGCAGAACCACTCAGTGGTTAAATATTTTAAGTATTTTATTTATTGTTATTAACATGCATTAACTATACATATTAATGCAGTTTTGTGTGATTTTTTTCAACACATGTGTACAGTGCACACTAATCATGCCCAGCTTTCTTTTTATCCATACCATCCCATCCCTCACATTTTCCAGCTTCTACTAACCACTATTATGCATTTCTGAATTTTTTTTAGCCTACACTTAAGTAACTTGAAAAAGATATAGAAACATAAATCATTAGGCAAGAATTTCAATGCAGAATTCACAGATTTTTATTGAGATAGGTGAGAATTATTATTTTAAATCCCTTTCTGGGAATAGAATGCTGGATTTGGAAAGAATTTGAGAGTTCATTACTCAGTTTTACAGATAAAACTGACATCTGAAGATGGATAACGATCATATTCTAGGTTTTGCCTGTAGAGAAAAAGCTGGGGAAACAAGTCTGTTCTTAGTACAGAGCATTTTCAGTTTCTCCAGGGAACTTTCTCATCCATCTACACTTTTGATGGTTATGACTGGGAACTCTTTTTTTGAAAAAAGCTTATGAATACTGAAAATGAAGTTGTGAAACTTCCATCTGGGCCTGTTCTTAAAAACCAGAAGGTCATTCTGCTTGCCTTGTTTTGCTTTGCTTTGTTTTGCTTTTTGTTACTTCCTTTGTATTTCATTCTTACAAAGCTTCTACCAGAATGCATACCTTTGCAAAGGCAATTAATATTATCACTTAGAAATTAGCTATACTTTATACCTTCCAAATTCAGTTTTTAGATGACAGTATAACACCTAAGTAAGTAAAGACATACTTAGAGAAAAGTACTAGCTCTACAATAAGCATGTATTTACCTTTTATATTCAGGGCCTGTGAGTTTCCAAATCAACTAAGAAAACAGTTGGGTGACAGCAAATGTCAGCTGTGAAGGAAATCTGCAATAACTGTTACATTTTAGTTCTCCGCATATTTTTATTCCCATTATGTCTATTACCTGGTAACCACGGAAGCATTGGATCACAGGGGAAAAAATAAATCCAAAGTATATAGTTTAAATAAACTGGTAAGACACATTTTTCAGTAACCATTATATTAGATTCTTTTCACTTTAGCAGACTTAATCATCAATTTCTAATTGTGTGAACAATATAAAGACTTTTTCTTATACAGTAGTAGTCAGGAACCAAATAGCAGAGCCAACATTGAGGTTACAGATCATAAATGTCTATAAGGTTAATAAAACCACCCTATCTGGAAACATCCCTAGCAATTATCATTTGTGCAAAACAAATAATTTATTGTATATAAATATCTGTGAAAGCATTCAAAAAAACTTGGTAAAAGTGATCACTCCTGATAAGTTTTAGACAAAAAGCTTATATGAGACTTACTTTATTTAATTTTATAGTTTAATTTTTATTTCCTAGCTTTAAGAGAATTCCAACTAATTAAGCCATCACTTACTTACAACTTCACAAAGTATATTTTCTTTTTGTAGAGGCACTAATCTCTTCAGCAAACATACTTCCTTTGGGTGCAACTTTACACATAGTTCTTGTTTAAGTTTTCCAAGTTTTTCTGCTCTGCTTTTTCACCCGTATTTCTCACTATCAATCTGGCTAAAAGCATCTAGCAGTGCTCATGCCACAACCTGAATGTTCTGCTGGATCGATTACTCCTCCATTCTCAATCTCAGTCTCCTGCTCTGCAAAGTCTCAGCACGGGGACAAAATGCAGACATATTTCCCGGAGATTTACACATTGTCTCTAGCCCAGTTTCTAATGGAGTCCTTCTTCCTAACCAAAACCTCATGAGCCTGGCTTTTATTGTCAGCATTCCTATCAGCATTCTAGTCTTCTGAACCTCTGATCAGAATCACCCATCAGGTTCTGCTTAAAGCACTCTGGTCATTTGACGATTAGCCTATCACATGCTATCACTGTGGTACATGCTAGTCTTCTTTCATGCCTGGATAACTAAAAGGCAGCTTAACCCCTCTCCTCCTTCCCTTGTCCCCTCCATCTGTTTTTAACCCTTCAGCCATATTGATCTTGCAACCTGAGTCAGGCCATGTCTCTCTTCGGCTCAAAACTCTCTGAGGGTGGATAAGAGACAAGATGGCGGACTGGTAGGTAGCAGGAGAGAGACCCTCTCTGAGAGAGACAGCTCAAATGCCAGAATAAAACACCCTGGAGAGACCCAAACAGAGAGAGATAGACTCTCACAACACAGAAAGAAACTAAAGCGCAAAAACCCGCTCGAATAAGAGGTCCTGGGGCTACTATTAGTGAAGATAAGATCG
>PVJX010043046.1:0-13833 GCA_004027295.1 Dolichotis patagonum | reverse complement strand
TTTCATCTGGGGACTGGGTGTCTCGGGTCCCAGGGTGGGCAAATAAAACCTTCCCTGCTGCCCGTAGCATTTACTGCCACACCGACCCCTCACACTGGTCTGTCCACCTGAGCTATATTTAAATCCGATTCTCAAGCCCATTTGCAATTCGACAGCCATAGGGCAAGAGTGGGTCTGTCTACCCTGCAGCTATAATACAAACTCCGACCCATTCACCCAGCCTGTCCCAAGTATTCCATCTCCCCACAAGTCTCCCAGTGCCCAGAAATTAAATGCCGATGATCTATCCCCATAATGATTTCCTAGAGTAAAATCACACATGAGCTGTTGAAACATCTCAGTTCACAAAGTGACAGCGTATAGGGTTTGTGAGGGGTTAAAGCTTATGAAAATGACAATAAAGAGTCAGTTTCATACAAAATATAATGGGATTCATCAATTTAAGAAATATTTTTCTTCATTTTAGGATAAGCAACACATCCGGCACTCAACCCTACAACCAAGAGAGAGGAAAGCCTGGTTACTGTGCCAGCTGGCGGCAGACCTTGGCATCATCCATGTGCTGCTGGTTCTAGGTGCGTGCAGAATGTAAGAGTGCTGAGGTCACAAGGCTTCCACCGCGGGTCTCAGGAGACCCGAGAGGCCCGGCAGGGTGTGAAGCTGTGAGCGTGAAGCCAAAGGTGTAGCGGAGAACCCGGAAGTTCGGAAAAGCCAGGAGCATGGCTTGTCTAAGGAAACCTGCAAAGAGGGAGCAAAGCCAGCCCAAGAGAGAAACCCGGGGAGCTACAACCATCAGAAGTGCCACGGAGGTGGACTCACCTAAGCTCTCGAGCTTAAAACCAGACTGCTTCAGATGCCAAACGCAGAATTCCAGGACTTACTGTTTGCCCTGCAGGACTTTGGATTTCCTGTTCCTTTGTATCCCTATCTGTACCCTTTGGAATGGAAATGGCATTGAATATTGAAAGTGTTTAACTTTGTTTTCATTTGTATAGGGGTTTACAGCTAAGAATTTGCCTTAGGTCTTGGAGGAGACTTGGGACTTGGCCTCTTCAGCAATGCTGAAACTATTAGGACTTTAGCAGTGCTTGGAGATGGACTAACTGCCTTTCCCATAAAGGGATATACGTGAGTCTCTGGGGGGCGGGGAAGGAATGTTATGGTTTGTGCTTGGACGTGCCCCCAAAGCCTCACGCAGTCACGGAGGCGGCTGAGTCTAGTGTCTGTGATTGGTTCGTTGTCTAGCACTTGCATTGTAGTATGAGTGCTGCACCCGCCCAGGGGCACAGCCGGCATGTAATATCAGGGAGGGAAAGAGGTGTGCTTTCCCCATTTTTTGCCCTCTTCACTCTTGTCGTTGTGGCCACCATGAATGGCTGCCCCTGAGCCACGCCAACCTGCCTTGGAGCCAGCCGAGTATGAACTGAAACCTCCAAAAACTATGAACTAAATAAATCTCCCCTTCCCTTGTTTTGAGGGTTGGGTATTTTGTCCCATCAGTGAGAGAAAAGTAACCAAGACATCTGTTCAGACAAAACATCCAAACTACTATAAAGGCATGGGTTGGGCATCAGAGAGCACCCTGATACTTGCTGATGATCAGTGCAACCATTTAAGGCCAATGCTCATTTTTTAAGAAACCAAAACGGATCCAACTTAATCAGCCACTTTGTTCACCCCATGTTCTTCTAACCGATGTATGTCTACTTCAAAATATCAGGCCAGTCTGGCAAGAACGACAACCCAGCACTATTTAATATTATTGAAAAGTTAGTCATCAAGCTGTCTATGATACTGAGGGAGGGAGGCAGCAACTGGTAGAATGAATACAGACTTCCCCCACTGTTTTTTAAAGATGAATAAATGCTTTTTTTGGCATATATGTCATAGGTTTCATCTGGGAAGCCCATTAGGTGTGCATGCGCGCATGCGTGCGTACCTCAGCTCTGAAAGGAGCTGACACCTGGCCTACTCGGTTAAATCCTGCTGCAAAGAATGGTAGGCCAGCTCTGACCTACGCACCTCCAGCAATTCACCAACGTGACTAGTTAGGTGAGTGACCAAACCTTGACATTTTTACCCATCAACTGGTAGCTGATGAAGACGCAGGTTTCCAGGCTTGGGCTGCTTGGAGAGGTTTTGATCGTGTGGGTTACAGCCTGCCAGCCCCGCTCTCTGCTCTCTGTGCTTCCCGCTGCCTTGCTGTGAGCCACCCTCTCCTCCACCGCCGCACCTCCCCTGCCTTGGAGCCAGCCAGCTATAGACCGAAACCTCTGCAAAGCGTGAGCCGAAATAAACCTCTCCTTTCACATGTGAGTGTCAGGTATTTTGTCCCAGGAACAGGAGAAGTGACTGACACAGATGCCAAGGAATCAGGTCACCTGTTCCTGCAGACTAGAAGACAGGCAGCTACACTGCCTCTCTATTTTCCATCTGGGAAGAAATCTGTGTTCAGCTTAGCTGGTCTGCATGTGTGATGGGTGTGTGGTCCAGCCATCTCCTGTGCCCTCTGCTTGCCCTCCTGCCCACCTGTGGACAGTGCTCTTCGAGAGTGCACCCGGAGGTGCCGAACCCTCGCTCACATCACCCCTTTCACCCCAGGTGGGGAGAGTGACCTGCCTTCTCCCTCCCCAAGAGAGAGGGTGCACCCGCCCCTCAATGTGCTTCCGGTCTAGGTAGTGGTTCTCAGCCGTGCTCACGTTGGAGAAACCCAGGGAGCAACAAGACTTCAATGTGGGGAGCAGGAATCAGAAGGTGCTTTGGATAAAGCCTCTGGGGACTCTGACTTCATGGTACATGAGGGGGTTTAGGGGTCGGGAGGCCCCAATCCTCTCCTGCGTGTTCCTGACACTCCTGGGCTGCAAAGCCCCCACCGAACCAGTGTGCAGAGGGCTCTCCAGGAAATCATTCTGGGCTGTGCAAACCACACAGTCCTGTGAAACCACTGGCTGCTGCTGCTGCAGCTAGGAGGGCAGCCAGGGTCCATGGACAAACAGCATGGACAGACTAACGCATGTTTATGATCACGTCAGCAACACCTTGGACCCTGAAATGTGAACTCTGTATCATCTGTGCATGTCACGAAAAATTCTGTCTCTTCAACCATTTAAAAACATCAAAACCACTCTTGGTTGGTGAGGTGGAAGGCTGAGTTTGGTCTGCAGACGATGGTTTTTGGGCCCTTGCTTTACACCAAAAGCAAATGAACATGGGACATAACCGTTTAGCGCAGAACCTTCTCATTTTTACAAATAAAGGTTATTTGCATGGTTTGGGGCTTGGTCTTAGCTGTAGCTTGAACAAGTATCCCGCAAGGGTCCACATGTTAAAGGCTTGGTCGCTGCCTACAGTTCCACAGGAAGTTGGAGGAGTCTTTAGGAAGCAAGTTGAGGTAGACGGAAGTGAGGTCACAGGGGTGTGGTTTGAGTGGAGACCCCAGCTCCTCTGTGAGGGGAGCAGCTGAGCACTTTCCTCCACCACAGCACTCTCTAGGCCCCCAAACAACAGGCCAACCAACCAGGGACTAAAATGTTCAAAACATGAGCCAGAGAAAACCTTTCCTCTTTTTAAGGTGATTGTCTCAACTATCTGTTACAATAACAGACTGAATGACACCATCTCAATCCATTTCTCTGCACAAGAAGTTGAACATCATGAGAGATGGATGTTATTATGTCAACATAAAAATTATGGAACACCTTTCACACTGTAAGTTATCATTTTCTATTCTTGTCTGTGTCTCTCTACCAGTGTTCAATGGAGAGAGAGAGGAAAAATTATTTTTTTTAAATATCGATGAACCTCATTCAGATATACCACTGCATGATACAGTGCCAAGTGCTTGGTGGATACACAGATAAATCAAAGTATAAAACGACAGTAAATGTTAAAGGAGCAAAATTTGAGCTCCTTAGTTTGTAACTTTCCTTCCTTATGATAATGGAGAGGAAGGAGGATTAGCTAAGTGGACTCCTCAGAGAGCCAGAGTTCAAGCTCTACTGCCTCTCACAATCTTTGCGATGTTGAGCCAGTTTTTAAAACTCTTTGTGTCTCAGTGCCTTAACTCCACACATTGCTCTTGCTTGTCTAATGGCAGTCTGCTGTAAGAACAGGCCAAGAACAACCCTCGGTACCCGGTGAAGTACTCCGCACCTAACCTGGGGTGCTATAGATAACATTTTGCATAACAGGTCAAAGATAAAATGGTTAGTATGAGTTTCTTTTTTTTTGTACCGGGGATCGAACTCACGACCTCACGCTTGCCAGACAGGCGCTTAAGCCACTGAGCTAAATCCCTGGCCTAGTATGAGTTTCTTTTCTTTTGATTTGTTTTTCAGACATCTTGCTAGATAATCCAGGCTGGCCTTGAACTTGTCACATAGCCCAGGCCATCCTCCCATTTACAGCAATCCCCCTGCCTCAGCCTCCTAAATATGCTGAGATCACAGGCATGTGCCACCATGCCCAGCTAAGGACAAGTTGCTATGGAAGACGAACCTGTGTCTTATTCTCTTCGCTGTTAGTGGATAACAAACTGCTTCGGAGACACCATGTGCTCAACAATTGCGTCTCTTACTCTTTGTCACTTTGAACCAGTTTTTAAAACTTCATGCCTCAGTTCCATAAATATGTTTAGTCATCTCTAAGGACACTGAGAGGAGGCGTGACCTTGTCTCCTCCAGGAGCCAGACCCCCCTTCAGGCCCGAGGTCCTTGTTCCCTCAGCTGGGGTGTGGGGCGCTCCCCGCTGAAAGCTCACAGCTGACTTCCAGCCTCAGAAATGTCCTCTCCTGACAGTGGGTCAGGAGTGGGTCAGTGTGGCCCGGGTGCCCCCCACTCACCCACGGAGGCAGCAGACCTCTCCCTACTGCTCCCTATGCAGGCCCGGGGCCTGGTCCCCTTGCCTCAATTCAGGTCAACTCAGCAAGCCCCGGCCGGGCCGGCTCCAGCACGGCCCAGGGCAGGTAGGGAGACCTTCGACCTTCGCTGCAGCGTCACGGCTCTGCACTACACTCCTCCGCCTCCTTCGTACCTGCTAAGAAGCTGCAGCTGAGTCCCGACACAGCCTGACACTTGCCTGTGTGCGCGTCACCGAGGGCTTCCGAGTCCAAAGAGCCCGGGGTGCCACGGACCAGGAGGAAAATCATTTCCAGAGCCTGTCTCCCATGTGATGCAGACACGCCCCTCCCGGGACAACTGGGTCACACAGGGTGATGGGCCAAAGCTGTGTTCACTCCACCCAAGGCTTAGCGGCTTTCCAGAGGAAAATAGCAGCAGGAGGCGAGGAAGTCGGTCCTGCAGGTGGATAGGTATGTTTGTACCCACTGTCCCGCCTCTCCTTTGGCCAGAGACTCCTTTTTATCAGGGAAACGACATTCGCTAGATGAGATCACTTCTGGAAGGATTCTGGGCATCTCTCCTCCAGCTAATTCGAAGTAGATCATTAATTTCTCCATCTACTTTTTTAAAAAAGAAGAAGTAAGATAGTGTACAGATACAAATTCTCTATAATGAATGTGGTCACCATGTCTACCTAAATTGTACCAGTAAACTTAAATATAATATGCAGAAAAAAGAAACAGATGTACTAGAAGAATTAGAACTCACTGCCCTGGCATTTCCCAGTATTCCCACTTTCCTTCCTTAAAAAATTAAAATTTCCAGATGCTTTTTGGCTTCCTGGGGAAACACCTGTTCAAAACTAAGAAATTTCCATGCAACCTGTGGTCCAAATGGTGGCCTCATTTTGAAATCACTGGGCAGATTTCTCTTCTAATGTTCTGTGTTGTTGGCCAAGCCACTGCATAGTAGCTTGGGAATACCATCCGGAACGTTTTTTTCTTCTGGTAGAGATCGGAAAAGGGCATTAAAATACTGGCTTTGTGGGTGTCTTTATGAAACCCTTCCAGAGAGCACGCACAGATGTGGAATCTGTACTTTAAACCCAAACCAAGCTTCCAAACCTAAGGAATATATGTCTTTCTGACCTGCCGCTTCTGGCTTTCAGCGCTGCCCTGAGATTCTGTTCCTTGAAATTCTCTCACTTTGACACATAGAGCACAAGGGCCAGGGAGATCTGGCTTCCGGTTCCACAATTTAGGGACTTCCCAGGTGGCATGGTGAACTCTCTAACTCCTTGGTCACGGTATTCTCATGGCCAACACGGGCAAGGATTAATAAACAGTATTGTCCTTCTTCCCCAAGAAACTCCTATCCTGGCCAAAGACCACAGGTGGAGAATCAGGCCCTAACCACAGTGTTCCCTCGGGGTTTGCTATATGGGACTGAGAGAGCCTGAGGCCTCAGGAGCCTGACCGTGTCTGCTCATGGGCTCCCCGGACACCACGGGCTGCCCCAATATCCTTTTCAGGAAATCTCCCTTTGCTTAAAATGGGCAATCATTTTCTGTTATACCTGACGGTGAAGACACTCTCAGTACCTATAACCATGGCAAATGGATGCGCGCACAAGCTCAAATCAAACTAATTCCTGCTCAAGCTTAGTAACTTAGAGAATGTGCACAATAAATGATACAAACGGGTTTACCAGTTAACGTCCACCATACAATCCGTTGTGGTTTTTAAACAGGATTAGAAAAAACATTATGGCTTGTGTCTAGAGGTCCCCCCAAAGCCTCAGGCGATCATGGGTGGGGCTTTTTCAGAGGTGGCTGAATCTAGAGTGTGTGATGCTGGGGTTAAGGGTGTGTGATTACTAAATCAGTCCACTGATTGGTTTGGCACCGCCCAGAAGCTTAGATACAACACACAACGGGCACAAAGAAGCTGCTAGCGTCCTTTGTTGCTTTGCTACCTCCTGCCTTCCATGTTCTCCTCTGCCAGCAACCCAGCCGATTATGGACAGAAACCTCTACAAACTGTGAGTCAAATAAACTTTTTCTCCCTTTAACTTTGGGCATCGGGTATTTTCTCTCAGCAATCAGAAAAGTAAGACAAAAGCCATCCACCATGCTGTTTCTGTTGGTTATGTTGCTTATTTTTCTATGGTCCCGTTTTCATCCACTCAGCAATCTCCACAATAAACCCACTTTACCTTTCCTAAGTTTAAGTTTTTAAGAATCGTATGTCCCCCCAGTGGATTTACATTAGCAACAATGATGATCACGGTGATGCTCTCACAGTGATAACAATACTATCAATTTAATTAAATCTGTTTTTCAGCTGATCCCTGAAATTGTACATATTAGCAAGGCAACACACAGTCTCCATACATGTACGCACTTTGATGCTTAAATCAGGCTGAACACCTCTCTCTCCTCAAACTGTATTATTGCTTCATGGTGATCACTTTCTAATCCTTTCCTCTCGCTCTCTGAAATGCACCGTGCATACTATTTGCGAAGTTAGTAGCATCCTGGGAGGTCTCACTCCTATGTATACCTTAGTGCCCACTGGTCCATTCTCCACTCTCAATTCCTGTAAAACCAATGTGTTCGTACTGCACGGATGAGTGAGTTCATGAAAGCTCATCGTTCTGTGCCTGGTCCCCTTCACTCGGCGCCACAATCTCCACTCCCATCCACGTTGTCCCAAATGGCAGGATTCACCCTTTCGTGGCTGAATGGTATTCCGTTTTGTCTATGTACCACATTCCTCTATGCTCCCCTCACTTCACAGACACTGAGGTTGTTTCCAGTTCTAGGCTATTGTGAATAGTCCTACAAAAGACCTGGGCATACAGTGATCTCTTCCACACAGCGATGTCACTTCCTTTAGACGTACTCCTAGGAGTGCGATTCCTGGGTCGTAAGATAGTTCTATTTTGCATTTTTCTAGTAACTTCCATACTGTTTTCTATCATAGCTATAGTAGCTTACATTCACTCCAATAGTGTCCAAAACTTTTCTTTTCTCCCTCGCCAGCATTTGTTACATAGCGTGTTTTTTGTCTGCTTGCCCGTTTGTTTTATTTTGCTTTTTGTGTTTTCTGTAACAGCCACTCCTCACAGGGTGCGGTGACATCTCCCTGCTGGTTTACTTTGCATCTCCCTGAGAGTCAGTGACAGTGAGCACGTCCTGTTGTATCGCTTGTTTTGAGAAATGTCTACTTAGCTTTATCCCCCATTCTCTCATTGGCTGTTTGGGGTTTCGCTACTGAGTATCTGGAGCTCTTTATTTATTCTGGCTACCAACTCTTTGTCAGATGTGCAGTTTGCAAATGTTTTCTCACCCATTCCATACAATGTCTCCACACTCTGTTGTTTCCTTTGATCTACAAGGTTGTTTAAAGTAATTTCTTTTGTGGTGCTAGGGATTGAATCAAGGGCTCTGCTCATGCTAAGCAGCCCCTCTCCCACTGAGCTGCAGCCCCAGAAAACACTTAAAAGTGATTTTAAACTTGACTGACACTTACTTTTATATCCTTCACTGTCTCCCACCATCTTATTCATCGGCACCACACCAGGGTCCCTAAGAAACATGAAGCACTACAGGAAAAGAGTACAGTGCAATTACCTTGTTTTGAGCTCAGCAAAACAGCTGTCTCAGGGCTCAGGGCAGCCATTTGCCTTCTCGGCGCCTCAACTTTGGCTGCTTTAAAAGGTGGAATTATAAGAGTTACAGTACCCTCCTCTCAGGTGACTAGGTGACAGTGTATTAATCACCTTTCCCATTGCTTAGACAAAATACCCGAAACTCAAAAGTTAAAGGACAGCTTCATTGGGTTTCAAACCAGCTCATGGTTTCAGCGGCTTCGCTCCATGGTCAGCCGCCCCATCGTGGCAGAAGGCTGTGGTGGAAGAAGGCTGCTCACCTCATGGCCTCCAGGAAGCAGAGAGCCAGGAAGAACCACAGCAGAAGGGGCCAGGGACCAAATATGGTGCCCGACGTGCTCCCTCCATTAGCCATCCAGACACACCCGGAAGTGTCCTTTAACTATTTCCTAGACATTCCTTGAGCCTATCATGTTGACAACCAAGACAAACCATCATGATACGGGAACATGGCTGCAAAGCTCTGTGTGGCACTGCTAAGGCTCTAAGCCTCCACCTGTGTGGAGGTGGGGCTTTGCACGGTGACGGGATGCCGGGGCGATGCAGCTGGCCGGCGGTCACGGGGTGGGTGTGTTCAGAAGAGGTGGGTCATGGGGGGCGCAGCCTGCAAGGCTGTCTCTCTCCCTGGCTCCTCCTGGGCACCCTGCTTCCCATCTGCCGTGATGTGAACAGCTTGCCCCCTGCCGTGGCCCTCTGCCCTGCTGGTTCTTCCTGCGAGCTGGCCCACCACAGACTGAAATGTGAACCACACCAAACCCCCCTCCTTCAAGTTGTGGGTGTCGGGGATGGTGCCGTGGCCCAGCAACAGGAAAGCAAGACAAGTGCGTGGTGCAGCGTGACACGCTGTGCTGTCCTGCCTACCATGACCCTCTCTGTCTGCGTGGCTCTGGGCTGGGCTTCTGTCTCACACAACCTCAAGAGTTTGTTACAAACCCCTCGCCAAGCCCTCTCTGTGGTGGGGCTTGCTAGACTCTCAGCCTTCTTGTACCGGCCTTGCATACTTTTAATAAAATAATGTGAATTATATAACACTAGATCCTCCAGTACTCCGGAGGCATAAGTCTAGCAGCTCTGCTGTGTAAATGTAATAAAGATGCGTAACATGAAGTCTACCTTTAGCCATTTTAAGTGCGTGGTTTAGTGGCATCAGTACATTCACATCCACCGTCCATCTCCAGAAGGACTTCCGTCCTCTCACCCTGAGACACCAGACACGAGCACCCCTGGCAACTGTCACGCTACTTCCTGCCTCAGGGTGTGCCCAGAAGTGGCTCTGTACCGAACAACTGCCTATCTTTTGGGGAGAAGTATCGATTAAACTTCCTTGCCTACTTTTTCAAATAAGGTTCTTTGGTGTGCTTGAGTTGTAGGGGTTCTCTATGTACTCTGCATATTAACTCCTAGTCTGATATATGATTTGCAAGAGCATTTTCCCGTCTGCGAGTTTCCTTAGCGATGTCTTGGCCAGGCATCTGCTCCCTGGAGCCCGGAGCCCGCTGGGTGAAGGATGCAGTGCTGAGGACTGGGGAAAGGGTGCGGTTGGCATTGCTGCCCCTTCCCTGTGCCTGCCCTGGACTCTACTGTACTATCAGATCCCTTTGCAATCAAGTGAAGACCATTTGTTTAACCTCTACACGTTTAAAGACTTCTATGGGAAGTTTAGTTGACTATTTCACTTGTCTTAATTACGAGAAGTGAGCTCAGAGTCCAAAATAGGTTATGGGAATTGCAGAGTAGTGAAACCTGCAACTAGAAAAGGTGGTCATTGTCTGTCTGTCTGTCTGTCTGTCTGTCTCTCCATTCTTTTTACTCCCTCTCTCTCTCTCTCTCTCTCTCTCTCTCTCTCTGCAGACACCCAACAAGGGCCTCCTAACACCCACACGCACATGGAAGGAAGTATTTCCACTTACACAAATGCTTGCCTAGCAAATTCCAGTCCCCAGTGTTGTGTCTCTCTGCATGGTTTACTGTTCTAACAGCTGAGGAAGGTCAAGACCCTTGACCCCAGGACACCAGACACTGCCGGCTCAGCCCTCTTTCCTGACCATGAACAATGAAGCTTGTTCTAACCAGCCTGTCTGTCCCATCTCACCCCCAACGCTGGTTTGCAATCCTCATCGTGACCACCATGAACTAGAACTTCTAAGTGCTTGATTTTATTTTTTTTCTTAGCAGTCTTCTCAATACATTTCTTTATGGGAGTGTTCCCATGCCTGACAAGTTAACAGAGGGAGGGTTTTTTATTTCCCTCTGGTGTTCTTTAGTTCACGTCATCTGGATGCCAAGCCCAGGCGTCACCCCGCAGTCTCACCCTAACTTAAGCCAGTCCGGCAGGCTAGAGGCTGCTCGGTTACCCCAAGCTGCGCACTCGGGGCTGTGCAAAGCTGGAAACTGGGAAGGGTGCCTGCCTGGTTCCAAGGACACGGATGTCACAGCGGGCTGCCTGGTGTGCAGGTGCTCGCCCCTACAGAGTACCTTTCCTCCAGATGCTCAGGTCTCCTAGAAACCCCTGGGGCCTGGGGATTTAGCTCAGTGGCTTAAGCATCTGCATGGCAAGTGCAAGGTCCTGAGTTCAATCCATGGTACCCACACACACACACACACACACACAAACACACCTGGCCTGGTGGCACATGTCTGTAATCCCAGCACTTGAGAGACTGAGGCAGGAGGGTCATTGCAAATTAGAGACCAGACTGGGCTGTAAAGTGAGCTCAAGGCCAGCCTGGACTGCACAGCGAGACCCTGTCTCAAAAAGACCAAACAAACAAACAAAAAAAAAGCTGCGCAGACCCCAGGCAGACAGGAGGCAAAGGCGTGCATCTGTCTCTGAGGAGCCGCCTTCGCTGCCCTGCTACACTGATCCCCACCATCAGGACGGTGAGGAGTGCCGTTCTCGCTGCTGGGGAGCCGCAGAAAGACCGCCAGCAGGAAATGAGTCCACCCACGGCATCCCGGGAATCACGGCCTCTGTGTCCTTGTTGTCTTGTCCAGTCCTGAATCACCCACACGGCTGCCGTCTACACCGGCGGCTCTAAAACACTGATGCTGGGGAATCTCCCGTGACATCCGTGGGAGCCAAACCACACGCTCAGCCGGCTGCAGCCGACTAGAGAGAGAGTCCTCAGCCGGGCGGGAGGCAGCACCCCGGCTCCTCCTCAGGCCCCAGGGCGGCGACTTGCCGGGATGAATACGCCCTGCAGCAAGCAGCACCCCCAGCACCCTGGCTCTGTGTCTCCTCCTGGCCCCGCAAGGTCGTGGCCTCTGGCTCCTGCCCCCGGGCCTGGCCTGTGTGTCCCATCTGACACCAGCATCCGGAACAGCTCCCTACCCAGATCCAGCATCAGAGGCAAGAGGGGGGTTTCCTTCTTCTCATGATGTGGGTTCTTAGTCAGGGAGAGAGCTAGGCTTTAAGCGGGCTTGGGGTTATGTCTGTTTGTTTTGGATTTTTGGTTGTTTGAGACAGAGTCCCACCATGTATCCCAGGCTGGCCTCAAACTCACAGTGATCTTCCTGTCTCAGCCTCCTGAGTGCCAAAGTTATAGGCATGCACCACCATGCCTGAAGGGCTTTACATTTTAATAAACTGATTTCTTATGTATCTGTGTGCCTCTGGGGAGAAGACTCGCACCCTGCCACGCTCTTACCAAACTCCCTGCCGACGCTGACACGGTGGACCGGTGTCCCAGGTCTGAGCTCAGACTTCTCAGACAGTGCTTCCTGGCCACCAAATCTAAACATCTAATAACGGCTCACACCCTCGAGCTGCCTTAAATCCATGGAGAACATGACCCGCCACACTGGAATCAGACGCAGACTCATCCCCAAGGAACGCAATCCGGAGACCAAGCCAGATACCCGCCCTCGGCCACGCAGATAGGTCAGAAGAGGAGTCTGCGTGGCAGAGAAAAGCAAATTCCACCCCTGGCTATTTTCTAAAGAATAAGAAAGTTCAGACCCACGAGCTTATGAGATTTTGAAAACTAGAACTAGAAAGAAAGGGGAGGCGCCCCATTCTTCAGCAAAACAACCTCGTGTACTGGTCGGAGCCTTGGCGATCCTTCAACGGTGCAACCTAGGGACCCTAATTCTAGAATTTGTCCTATGGAAGTAATCAAGAGTTGGTCCAGGCATATAGCTCAGCAGCAAAGCACCTGCCCGGCAAGTGCAAGGTCCTGAGTTCAATTCCTGGTACCAAAAAAAAAGTAGTAATCAAGAGTTATAAATAAGTTGTTCATCGGTTCTACTTATAGTGAAAAATAAAAAGATGCTACCCAGCCTAACGTTAGAATCTTTAGAGAGAAAACAACCCAAAAGTCTTTCGATGCTGGTGGACAAACTAAAGGCAGCCTATGCATGCAAAAATAGAATGGTGTCCAGCCTGAAAAAGGAATGGCATTATGACCCAGGCCACGGCACGAATCAACCTGGCTGATACTGTGCTAAGTAAAACACGCTGGACAGGAAAGGTCAAATAAATACTTCTAGTGCCTAAGAATTTAAGAGCAGTCAAACCATAGAGACAGAAAGCAGAACTAGTGATGGCCAGAGGCTATGGCGGGTGGGGAAGCAGAACAGGGTGTTAGCGATGAATGGGCATGGGATTCCAGTTTGGGGAGATGAAAAATTCTGCAGATAAATGGTGACGGTGGTTGGATAATGCTAGAAACATACTCAGCACCACGGAACCGCATGCTTACAAATGGCTGCAATGGTAAAACTTCCCTCTATGTATTTAACCGTTATAAAAAATAGGAGTAAGAAAATTCCCAGTATGAGAGAGACAGTAGATAATACCATTTCTATTTTCTGTAAAGAAAAAATTCACTGCAGTCTTATGTAGAGAAGACAAGACTGGAGAGATATTCCAAACACAGACTGTTAACAGGCATTATCTCTCCATGGGATTATGAGTAATATTCTCCTTCCTACCTTCCTGTGTTTCCAAATGTTCTAAATAAACGTGTAGCATTTTTATAACTAGGAAGTAAAATAAAATTTGAAGCCCTCTTCTTCCAAGTCTGTCTCCTACCCTGCACTGTGATTCCGAGAATAGCAGGGATGATTACCTGTGAGTGGACGCTTCGTGGGTGTCCACACCGCAGCCTGCGTGCCCAGGAGAATAAATACTGAGTGCCCTGTTCTTGCTGGACCCTTATTCTTGACCATTTTCAGATACTTAATGGGCACTCTATAAATACTTCGGTGAAAAAGTATGAGTCAAGGAATTAATAGGTGAACAAATAAAAAAGTCACCCTCCGTGTCGCCATTGGTCCCCTGCTGCTATAATCAAACACCTTAGACGGAGTGATTTATAAACAA
>PVJX010043045.1:0-13857 GCA_004027295.1 Dolichotis patagonum | reverse complement strand
TCTCTTTTCTCTCTAACAGTTTTTAGTATTCTATTCTTATGTTGGATTTCTGGGATGGTGATTATTATGTGTCTGGGTGTAGTTTTATTTTGGTTATGGCTGTTTGGAGTTCTATATGCTTCACTTATCCAGATGTCTGTTTCTCTTCTCATGTTTGGGAAGTTTTCAGCTATTACTTCTGTAAATATCCTCTTGATAATATTTGGGCTGTCCCCTTCTTTTTCATTTATCCCTATTAATCTTATGTTATTTTTCTTTGCATCATCTTGCAGGTGTTGAATTGTTATTTCCTGATTCTTTGTTATTTTTAAAAGATCTTGTCTTTCCTGCTCACTGGCTGCAATCTTATGTTCGAGGTCTGAAATTCTATCTTCACTTTCATTGAGGCAGTTTTGGCAGCTTTCAATAGAATTTTTGATTTCCTGTATATCTCTTTGAATCTGTTTTATGCATTCTGTTTGTTTCTTGTATTGTTCATTCAGGGATTCTATCTGTTTGCTTTGTTCCTCTAATCTTTTAGCTGTGTTTTCACTAGATGCATTCACTATTTCTTTCACTATTTTTATCAGTTTTTCTTTTACCTGGGCAAGTATTTCTGATTTGAATTTCTCCATAGCTTTCCCTATTTGCATATTTATTTCATTTGATATCATTTCAGACATTTCAGGTGTATGGCTTCTTTTTTCTTCTAGGTACATGGCTTCTAAGCTTTCTTAGGGAGAGCTAGGGCTTTGAGCCTGCCTTTTGGTCTTTCCTTTTGTCATTTTTCTATATTTCCTTACTTTGAGCGGTGTTCCAAAGCTTTCTCTGCATGTGTGGCAAATTACCTCTTGCACCCTCAGTTCCTGGAGGGGCAGTGGCTCCCCCACAGGCTCTTGGCTTCCTCACAGGGTCCTAACTCCCCTCTGTGGGCTCCTGGCTCCCTAAGTTGTAAGGCAAATGCTGGGTGTGGTCACCCCGGAGCCTGTGGAATCTCAGGCAGGCCAGGCCACCGTGCTTTGGCCCAGGCAGGTCTCCAGGAGGTTCCCTGCAAGTGAAGGGTGGGCCTACAGGTCCCAAAGAGTCAGGCCAGAATGTTGGTTTCTGAAAATTTCCCGGTCCCAAACAGACCTGGCCAAGATGCCAGTCTCCACAGTATTCCCAATCCAAACAGCCCGGGCCACTCTGTGGGTCCGAGAGGTTTGGGTCCCAAAGAGAAAGGCCGTGATGCTGCTTTCTGGGGGACTTCCTGGGGGTGAAGTGCGGGGCTACAGGCCCAAACAGACCTGGCCCAGATGCCGGTCTCCAGGCAGTTCCCTGCAGATGAAGACCGGGCCTACCAGTCCCAAACAGTCACGCTGAGATGCAGGTATGTGCAGACTTTCGATCCAAATAGCCGGGGCCACTCTGTGGGTCTGAGAGGTTCGGGTCCCAAAGAGACAGGCCGCGATGCTGGTTTCTCCATTTCTCTTTTAAATTGTATATATCAAGTACTTTGTCCCATAAATGGATCTCAGACAATGGATACGCTCAGTTAGTGAACAAGAGCTGAGAAATGCATGTGTATTTGTGTGTATGCCTGTGTATTTGTAGATCAAGATCTTATAGAATCCTTCCTACTGAAATACAAATTCACAGAACTTTCATTTCAACTTTTATACATTTGTTTTTCATTTTACCCATGGTGAAAATTGTGGTTCCCAACAGCCAGTATGTATTTATTTGATTTGGTCTATTGTACAACAAAATAGTTTCAAGATTACAATACCAATATCACCAGCAACAATATACCTATCATGTATGTTGCCCAAGATATGATAATCAAAAATAAAAATCAAAGACCTAAAGAGATGATTCAATTTGGTTAAAAATATATTTGCATGCAATCTGATTTTTTAAGATGTTTGTCACTCTGCCTGTGTATCTGTTTGTCCAGTTTGTTAAGCTGTAGTTGAGAGCTGTTGAGCTAGTGATCATTCACTTGTGCAGGGTCAAAAGCACAAGTTCCCAAACAAGAGTGCTCCAAGGGCACAGAGTGTCTGAAAAAAGCCCTGAGGACATAGAGTGCCAGAAGTATACAGATGTTCCAACCCCTAAAACACAGGGGCATAAAAAGTGAGCCAGTTAAGCAAAGGGATATGAAATAGCCCCCAGGAGTTTAGAGAGCTCTCATAAACACTGACAAGCTGTGTACTTGTTTGTTTGTCCATTTTTCCAAATAAGTTAACAGCTGTCATTATTTGAGCTAAGCATCTTTTTTATTTTATTTCAAAGAGAATAGAACAAAACAAAACAGATCAGAACAAAACAATGGAAGCAACATAGCTTTTCAAAACAAGATAACAGGAAATCAACAGTGACTGCTGTTGAACTAAACACTTTTTCTCTTTTTTCTTTTGCATTTTCAGATCATTTGTTCATAATTAATTTGGGTAATAGATTTAAAAAACATGCTTCCACCCAAGTTGCCAGCTGGTCAAAATGGTGCTAAAATTAGTTGTATAATGTAATGTATATTGTGTTTATCATAATTTTGAGAGTCTCTCATTATTCAAAAATAGTGTATTAAATGTTGTAATTGGGTTTTCATAAGTTGTCAAAAAATTGTTAAAATATTAAACAAAAATCCCTTAGGGTGGGAGGAAATTATTGGACAGGACTCCAATTGATAAATTAAAAAAAATTTCCCAAAATAATTTTAACCAGTTCTTGTTCATTAATGGGAGACCATTAATGCCTCCAAAGCATTATGGGAAACACTACAATAATTGTTACTAAAAGTATATTATAGCACTTTGTTTACATTGGTCATCATCAAAAAAGTGCTTTGATAGAAAGTTTTTCATAATGTAATATACATCCTACTAAAGGTCAACAAGTTAGATAAAAGCTTCTTATATATTAAACAGAGATAATTGACTTAAAGAGATATTTTATATCAAAATAAAAATTCAGATATATTACAAAGTGTCATAATGATTGTCATGCTAGACTGTTGTATTTGGTTTGATTTCTAATTTACATGTAAAATGTGTAACTGTTTGTTAACATTTTATAGGTATTCAAATGTTAAAGCATCCATGGTTGTTAAAAAAAATAATGGTTCCATTTTATGCTCTAAAGTCCTTGATACAATTATGTTAAGCTTACTGCCACTATTATACTGTATTGCTATCAATCTTTTCTTCTAGATGTTCAACAACTAATGGTTAGAGACCAAAAACTAAAAATAAAAATGACCTAAAAAGACAGCCAGTATTTTTGTCCCAGATATTTAAGGTCAATAAAGACTCAAGATATAAAAGAACTTCTGCTGTAGCATTCCATAACTCAATAAATCCCTGGTCTTCTGACCAAGGAGGTTGTGAGACCACAGAGAGACATGGACAACAGTATATGGTATGCCAAAGAGGAGTCACCAAAAAAAAAATCTCCCAAGATTTCATATAAAACAACTCAGTCAAGCAATGGCCATGACCCATCCAGATGGCTGACATTGAAAAAAATACTAAGAGGTTCAAAGACATTTTCTAAAGATTTATCTCATCTTTATAGTTAGCACATGCTTAATCATAATTAATATAGGTCTCACTTTAACTTGGTCTTGGGCACCAAACAAAAAGTATAACCAGAAAATGTATGAAACAATGCTATAGGAATGTGTTATTTATTAAAAAACTCAAATCACTAACACTTTCTGAAAGTTGTCAGCTACATTGGTTGCTGACTACTGTTACAGATTAATAAACTGTACATGGTTAAATTACAAAATGCAGAGAGTTAAAAACCTTAGACTACACTTAAAATAGAAAGGATTCAAAAATAAAAATGTCTTCTACAGAGTTCTTCAAACACAGTTTCTCCAACATCAATGACCAACATTGCTTGCAACTACAAAACAAAAAAGGGGGAGATGTAGAGAGTGGCTCAAGCTAGAGATTGATCACACTGTGGGGCCAAACAAGGCCAGCCTTAAAAACACAGAGAGCCCAAAGCAAGCCACATGAACAAGCTGTTCCAGCTCCAAAAAGACAAGGGGCCCAGGCCAGCCAGGCAAACAAGTTGCTAGGCCGTGGGGTTGAAATTGACCTCTTCCTCTTGAGTGTAAAAATAAATGTGCTGCAGTGGTTGAGCACTTCCTTCCCTCCCATCAGGAGAGAGGGCTGCACCTGACTCCAGCTTTTGTATCTTTTCTTTATTTTCCTGTCCTCTCACCTTCCTTCCCCCTGTAAATAAGTAGAGCTATGCCAGTCTCAACAAGAGAGTATGTTGAGGAATGGGATATTGCGAAGAATTGTGGAGATGGGGCTAATAGAGTGTGGTCAAATTAAGAACTTTCAGAGGAAAAGTGCCCAAGATTCATGTAGTATCTTGTGCTCAGCATCTGTGTTGAAAATGATGGTGATTTTTCATTGCTGTGAGCTTGCTTTTATGAGTCTGGAAGTAAGATCTATGCATTTTTTTCCTGACTTCATATTCAGGTCTAAATGACTTTCATTCATATTCCTTTCAGGCCTCAATATGCAGCAGCAATTCTCTCTCCTGCTACTAATCCAAGTGAAATAGCCCTCCCTTGACAGTGGCTCTTCTCTTCCCCTTGCTCTCCCCATCCCTCTCCTTCTTCTCCTCCTTCTCTTTCTCCCTGACACTAGGATTCCAAAATGCCTACTTGGTACTAGTAACCTGTACTTCAGTGGGGCTTTTGCTGTATCTCCTTTGCCAAGCTCAGAGTTGCGAGAATGGCAAGAAGAAATCCCTCCGTGGTTCACTAAGAGTAATGATCAGGGCACTCCTGCTTCTCCCTCTTGTGTTCTTACTGGAAACACAGCACAGTGGTGGTTCAGTATATAGATTACATCCTGAAGAATATTATATTTCCTCTGACATGGAGCCTCAGCTACGCCTCTGATAAGCCATACCAATTCACTATCAGACCACATCTCTTGGCTCTAAATTGTGTGATATTTTCAATATCTGCAGTAAGAATTTCCAAATATAGGATGACAATTATCCTTTCTGTCCTGGACTACTCATCACAGTACAGCTGTAGGGGAATCATAGCCCAACAAAGAGGGGAGAGCCAATCTCCTTCAGAAGTGTTGACTCTGGGCAGAACCTTCTTTACTTAATACATGCATGTAAGCCATTTACCCTAACCAACCTCCAGCAACACAATGGAGAAGTTTTATGAAAATATGAAAGTTGCATTTGCTTATCACAAATGTGTGTCCTTTAAATCAAGTGAAAGAGGTTAGTGTCAATTTATCTTTTATTGCAGTATATATTTAAAATTTTCTATATTATCCCCTATATTTTCCCCTTGTATTTTTTTCCACAACTGTGATCAAAAATGATATATTTTGAATGAAGAGCACCTAATTTTAGCACTTTGGCTGGGAGTATAGTTCAATGTTAGAGCAATTGCCTACCATGTGTGAGATATAGTATCACAAAAAATTATATTTTGATTCAGATTTAATTTATTATGATTTATGACATGAAGTATGAACCCAGATTAATTATTCACCATGACAACATCCAAACATTAATGTTTTACTTGCCTGTTGAGTTTTCCTTTTGCTTACTTGATAAGTTCTTAAAATAATTGAGTATAAGAACTTGTAATAATAATTTTACATTTTAAAGAAAATGTCATGCCTTTTACATCATTCTGTAGGTTTTTGTAAATTCTAACACAGTGAAACACCTTTCAAGATGGTACCTTTCAAATATTTGTCCCAGAACTTCAGATACCAATTGTTTTCAATAATAGCATGCTGAAATTTCAAAAACATTTACAAACTAACTTTCAAGTCTTTTCTTATGTAGCTGCTTATCTTCATAAGTAAACGTTTTCTTGACTTTATTTTTCAACATGGCTTTGATAGGACATATGTTGATTTTTTTTCCCAAATCCACCTTATTTCAAGGAGAAAAAGAAAAAAAAACTAAAACTAAATTTCAAACCACATCAATCAGGGGGCAACAATGATACATACATTATGCACTGCCATCCCCAAATCATTCACCCAAAACACAAGACATCTGCAAGCACATGTTTAAAAGAGGACATTTAAGGCTGTTGTTGGGCATCAACTTCTCATATTCTCTTAGATGAAATGGTCTTCCTAAGAAGCCTCCTCACAGTTCCTGTAACCTCCTTGTTCCTCAGGATGTAAATGAATGGATTGGCCATTAGAGTAATAACACAGTAAAACAGTGTCAAAACTTTGGTAATGTCTTAGGGATCATTCCCTGATGGCTGCATGTAGATGTGGATACTCTAAAATAAGGACTCTAAAATAAGGTCTCTAAAATAAGGACACCACCAGTATGTGTGAGAAGCAAGTGTTGAAGGCCTTGAGTCTCCTGGCAACAGAAGGGATTCGAAATACAGCTCTGGCAATGTAACCATAAGAGACAAGAATCATGGAGAGGGGCCCATTATCAGGATGGCGGCCACCCCTGCTAAGACAACATTGACTGTGGTATCTCCACATGCCATCCTGATGAGGCCAGGCAGCTTGCAGAAGAAATAACCCAGGGCCTGGTTCCCACACAGGGGCAGCTGGAAAGTGAGTGTGGACTGCAGCACTGAGTTGGCCAGGCCAAGCAGCCAGGCCGTGCTAGACAGCTGCAGGCAGAGCTCGTGGTCCATGATTACTGAGTACTGCAGGGGCTGGCACAGAGCCACATGGCGGTCCAAAGCCATGATACTCAGCAGGACACACTCAGAACAGCCCAGCCAGTGGAACACATAGGCCTGCACCAAGCAGCCCGTATAGGTGATGCTCTTGCTGGGGCTCCTAAATTGAACAGCATTTGAGGTACAGTTGTGGTGGTGAAGCAGAAAAGGAAAGGCTGGTGAGGAAGAAATACATGGGACTTTGGAGTTGGGAATCCACTTGAGAGACCAGAATAATCGCAGTGTTTCCTGCCAATGTGAGCAGGTAAGAGTTCAGGAGGACAAAGAAGAGAGGAAGGTCCAGCCATGGATATTTGGTTAAGCGCATAAGAATGAAATACTCTGGAAAAGTTTCATTTGCATGCTTCATGGAATTCTGAAATGATGGGCCTGCTAAAATCAAGGAATAAAAAGGTGATTTAAGAAAATTCTGAGTTTGCAGAAGTTCTGAAAACACTGGGAAAAAATATACTTTTAAAAAAGCCAGGCATGGTGGCCCATGCCTATTATCCCAGCACTCGGAAGACTGAGGCAGGAGGATTGCTGTGAGTTCAAGGTCAGCCTGATCTGCATAGTGAAACCAAGTCTTGAAAAGACTACATATAAATATTTTTTAATTTAATGGGGAATGACATGGAGAACACCCTCAATGGAAATCATGACAATACCCAATAGAATATTTATTATAAGTAACACAAAGTAACTTTTTTACTCCTAACCAGGATTTCAAGTTAGTAAAATGATGCCAATGAATGAGGGCAAAGGGACTAACCAGTGTCCCATGGTGACACACTACAGGATATGGCACCTTCGGGATAAGATCTTAGCTGTGCCTGGCTTCCCTCTAATTCTATTTTTTTTTTCCAAGTTAAGTTATCCACTCATCCCACTGATTTTCTGAATGACTTCTTCTAATTTTTTTTCCAGACAGAGTCTTGCGTTGTAGTGCAGGGTGGCCTTGAATTCACGATGTAGCCCATATTTTTCTAATATTTTCCTTCTACTCAAGTTAGCAACCAAAAACGCTAACTAACCAAGAACACTTTGCTTTTGTGCAACCAAGGACACTAATTCACACAGAAAATGCTACCATAAGGAGGGTTGAAATATTCTTTAGGGCAGCTTAAGTCAGGGCACTGGTGAAGAAAGACTGAGAACCAGGACGAGGGTAGGTAGGGTGCCCAAGTGTTCCCCGTGCCCTGCTGCCCTGCCCATTGTAACCAAGACAGCTTTCTTTTTTGTCTGATAAAGCTGTCTCACTGGAAATGGTATACCACTTAGGAGAATGAAAGGAAAAGTTTCAGACTGGGAGAAAAATATTTTCAAAAGACATATCAGATAAAAGACTGTTACAGATATTTAAAGAACTCCTAAAACTGAACCATAGGAACAGACAACCTAAGAACTGTGCCAAGACCTTCACAGAAACTTCCCCAAAGAAGACATACAGATGGAAAATCAGCTAACGAAAGGGTGCCACATCATTGAAGAGAAAGCACAGTGCCTTTATCTGTTTCTTCTTGGTAAGAGAATCTTTTCCATGACTTTCACTCTGAGTAACATTTTAGCCATTCTTTTAAGATTATGATACAGTGTATTAATTATTGTTATTCTCTATTTTGCTACAAAACTTTTATTTTTTCATGGAAGAACACTTTATTATATTGTCTTTAATAACCCCTACTTATATTATATTAAAATAGAAAAGAAAATATGCTCTGCACCATGTCATTGGGGCAATGCAAATTAAAACAAAGTGAGATAGCACAGCACCCCCATCTGCAGATGTGGAGAAATGAACTCCTTTCCACTACTGCAGGAATGCACAATGGTACAGTCACTGAAAAGACAGTTTGGCAATTTCCTATAAAACTTACAAATTTTGGCTGGATACAGCCAAAGATAAGCTAGTTCTCTGTAGTTTTACCAAAGGATCCAGAAACTGCAACTCTTGGTATTGCTCAAAAGAGCTGAAAATGTAGGTCCACGCAAAACTTGCACATTTAAAACTTCTTTATTCGTAATTGCCCAAATATGAAAACAACTGAAATGTCTTTCAGCGTGTAAAAGGAAAAACAAAACAGTATATACAGACACTAGAGACAGAGACAGAAATCAAAATGTTTACATTTTATTGTTATTAGTGCTATTTGGAGGTTGTAATTTTAGCCATGCAATAGAATCATCTTGCTTTCTGCCATGTCTGTGAGGGTTTAGGTATCAGTGACTGGCACACTTGGGTGCCCCCCATGCGCATGCACACATAGACACACACACACACACACACACACACACGAAGAGAATGGGTCCATGCCTATAGTTCAGGCTTTGGAAGGGTGGAGTACAATGAATCCTCATGGTGGACCAAATTCAATAAAGAGGGAAGTTGCTGAGTGGAGCATGATGAACCCCATTTGTCACATTTATAGTGTTAATCAGATTTCTGTCACTACATCAAAATACCTGATGTGACCAACTTGTACAGAGAAATGGGTTATTTTGGTTCATACTTTTGGTGTTTCGACTCATGGCCTGTCAGCCCCATTGCTCTGGGCTTGGGGTGAGGTAGCATGTCATGGTGGGAGCACGTCACACAGAAAAACTGCTCACCTCACGGCCAGGGGACAATGGGGAAGGGCCAGCATCCCCATCCCCTTTGAGGACCTGCCCCCAGTGACACAAAGAACTCTGCAGCACCACAGAGGGTTAGGGTTCCCCCCCACCACTCCTAACCCTGCCAGCCTGGAGAGAATCTTGTGACTATGATTCCTTTGGGGGACATTGGAGACCCAAAATATGACATTTACCAACATGACAAACTATTTTTCCTTTCTCTGGACTATGAGTATGAATGTAAAATAAATTAGAAATTTCCTTCCTACACATTTCCTGTCTAGGTGAATGTAATAAAATTTTTCTGCTCTATTAAAAATGGAGGTTAAAGAATGTGTCTCCTGTTCCCTAACCTAAGTCCAAATCTGAAAATGATCCAGATATGTTAAATGCATATTCCAAATTCCCCAAATGAACCTCACCATTCTGTATTGCTAACATAAACTTCTAAAAATCCAAACAGTAGTCTTCCTATAAGAACATATGTTGAAGAGTCAAATTCTAATACTAACTGAATGCTTAGCGAAAGAGTTTTATGGATGTAGTGTCACATACCTGTAATCCCAGCACCTGGGAGGCTGAGGCTGGAAGATCACCACAAGTTTGAGGCCACAGAGTGAGCTCAAGGCCAGTCTGAACTATATAGTGTCAGCCTTCTAAAAAAGAGAGAGATTTTTTTAAATCCCTAAAGGACATGTATGACAAGAAAGCCAGCAAATTCAAAGGAAAGAAACTTACATCTAGTTGTATTATTCATGAATTTCAGATTAATTGGTTTTAGAAGATTCCAAAGACTTCCTGAAACCAAAATACAGATATAAAGTGGAAACTCTCTCATTCTTAGTTTTGAGAAAGGAAGAAGAATGGTACTATAGTTCCAGTACTATAGTACCAGTATAGTACTATAGTACCAGTGAATGCTAGAAGGTAAAGGGTAATAATTAAAAGCTCTGAAGGAAAATCATTGCTAATCTAGCATTATATCTGTCACAAACCAATCAAGTCAGAATACCGTAGAGCATTTTAAGGCATGCACCATCTCTGGATTTATTTCCCAGGCACCATTATTTTTACAAAGCAATTGAAGGATGAAGATTAGGGTGCCACTAAAATGAAAAGAGGAAGACACTGGAGACAGGAAACACACCCCGGAGGAGGGAGAACTTGAGAGGAAGTAACAAAAAATGACAAATGTAAGGACCAACTGGAGCGTCAGCCACACCTAGTGTGACAGAGCAGAAAGGACACTCTAGGTAAGCACAGCACACACTGCGGCCCTGCGGTGGTCAGCAAGGTACAGACCTGGATGCTGAGCAAGGAGGTAGCAGTGTTGGGAGTTTGAGTTCCCACTCTCCTTACTACATAAGGGTTGGAAATTCTCATGTTTCATGGTATATAATGGTCAAATAATATTTGAACTGAAAACGTCCAAATGGAAGAAAGTTGAATGATAAATAGGTAAACAGAGAAAACATTTAAGTTAATTAAGAATGTGTTTCCTCTGATGAATAGGTGTTGTAAGGGACAGAGAAGGGAATACTGCTCTTCGTGGCAAACAGTATTTTTTAAAGCCTGGAATGTGAATTTGTAATAAACATTAAAATGAGAAAGTATCAATATTTATACACAATGTCAAAGGGCATTAGAAGCATAGGCACTGATTGAAAGGATGAAGAACACACCTCATCAATTACTGCCATTGACGGAAGTGGCTGAGTCAAGCGCACTAATTTCCCTCTGACAAATTATCAATCTAGTAAATCTAAATTTAGGTACAGCATAGTAAAATGGTGTAGTAGAAAACCAGACTGCAAAAATCACTTGAATCCAAGATACGGAGAATCCTGAGCACTAGGTTGAGTAGTCTGATCACAGCGGCTTTCAGGAGAGGCATGGAACGCCTGGAGCAGACCTCAGAGCGCTTCCTACGGAAGCAGAAGGGGGCAGCACCGGAAGTCAGGAGGCCCTCAGGAAGGCTCCTGGAGACACAGTCAAACCAGCTGATATAGTGGTGGGAACAGAGAGCAAGGTGCAGGTAGAGAAAGGTGATAGAAGACTGAAATTTCAATCTCAGTGCTAGGAGAATGGAAACGCAACCAACAGAAAGGGATGTCAGTGCGAAGACTGTTTGGAACAAGTAATTTAACCAAGATCCTCTAGAAAGGTCAGTCTTAAGTTTGGTTTGTAAGGATTAGCTTGAGAGTCCATCTACTCTTGATGGATTCCTGTCTCTCCCAGGTAGTTCTGGGTGAATGTGACCAGCAACCCAGTCATACAATCATGAACTACCTGCATCTGTGCTAGGAAGGTTTGTAGCAGCTGTTTAGACCCCAAGAGCAGGACAGGAACACAACAGAGACAGAGCTGTTAGCAAAGCAGCATCTGCAAACATAGAGAAGATACTAAGCTGCAGATGGAAGGAAGTCAGCGCATTTGCATAGAAAGTAACAGGAAAACTGCAAATCAAGATTCTGTCTTCTCAAAAAGAGCCTCAATATTTTGGCTTGTCAGTCATTATTTCTTTTATTGTTTGACAAACAAACTGATCTTCATAGTATCAAGCTTTTAGAAAGATTGATGTTTAGCAGTTGGACCTGCTCTCTCCTTCTTTGCTTTCTCTTCGGCTACTGGACCCTTAAGTCAGAATTCCCAGACAGAAGCGGGAGTGGTGGCTGGGGTTTGGCATGATGAGAACTCATGGTGCTCCTGGAGGCTTCCTGGCCTGGCTGGGCCTGTGTAGCTCAGAACCCTCATCTACTCTCTCAACACCAAGTGGAGCTTCAGGAAACCTGAGCTAATTAAGCTTGTGATGGTGGGAAGAGGCATCACTGGAACATACCTCTTGTCACTGGGACAGACAATAAGCAGGCATCATGGACCTAGAACCCTCATTGGGAAAAGGCTGCAGAGGACTTGCTTCCCAAGGCCCGGGTAGAGGACAGCAGGTGCAGTTGGGCTGGGGCTCCAGCAAGAACCTCCAAAGACCTTGCTGCAGCA
The DNA here is from genome assembly GCA_004027295.1 of Dolichotis patagonum. Lineage (NCBI taxonomy): Eukaryota > Metazoa > Chordata > Mammalia > Rodentia > Caviidae > Dolichotis > Dolichotis patagonum. Next base: position 1,583 of record PVJX010043045.1, on the reverse strand, counting down.
GTCCAGGCAGACAAGTTCCGATGGCAGAGAATATTCTCTTCTGGTGTTCAGAGTCAAAGACGGATAAGACCAGCTCTTTCCCAGTGTGCTGCTGATGCCTGGAGACAGTCACTGGTGACTGACTCTCCCAAGGGAAACATCTTCAGTCTGTTTGCTGTTTTGGCTGTGATTATAGATGATGTCAGTTTTGCAGTTTTTCCATTTTAATAACAAGGGAGAGTGAGAGTTACCTCACCAATTTTCAGAAAGCAAACACTGTGTTAATGACAACAATGGTGAGAATAGTTCAACACATCCTTGACACATCATACAAATTATTCGTGTCTTGACAGCTCTGTGAGGTGGACATGGTTACTATCCTTGTTTTATAGTTGAGAAACTTAAAGCTTAAAGAAATTAAATAATTTGTCCAAGGTTTATAGGAGTTCAAATATTAAGAGGATACTTTGCAAATGTCATGAATAAACATGTTTTTATTATGTCTGTAGTGTCTAAGATACATATTTGGTCTTTTTAGTATTGAAAGTTCATCAAGGAGCAGATACAGGTTCTCTTTTCCAACTGACTCCAGCACAGTGCTAATTAATTTATGATCTTTCTTGTTTCTTATATAATCTGATTTGAACCCATGTCCATCACATGAAGACTATCTCAGAGTAATTCGCACTCAGGAGAGGTAGCTCGGTGGTAGAGCACTTGTGCAGCACGTGTGAGACCTGGGCACCTTGAAGCTCCCTTTCCAAGCTGCCCAGAAGTGGTTTCAAGATGCTGTCATAATCAGTTATTATTCAGAGCCATGGCAGCCTCTCTTCTTCACGCTTTGAGTTAATCTTACAGAACAGTGTCAAAATCTCCTGGAATACAGCCAACTTCCAGTAACCAGTTCCTGCTGTCCCCAGGATGAGGAGAGGGTGAATGAATGTGTGTGAATCAGCATGGAAATGGGGATGGCATGGGAGCACCTTTATTTCACCTCTGCAATATTTTAAACCAGAATTTTTTTTAATTTTATTTAGAAAGAAAAAAAAAACCAAACAAAACAGAAAAAAGGGTAGCAACAATACAGAATTCCAAAGGAAAAAAGAAAAGAACAAAAAAAAACACTAAGAAATCACTAGTTGATAAGTTACATACTGTCATCTTGGAAATAGTTGTTCAAGTTACAAAATTAAAGCATACAAAGTAGACATTCCAACACTGAGACTATTAACAGTTCTGCTCAACAATCTAACAAAAACAGTAGTATGGTCATCTATCTTTCCTACTTAAACATACATGTAGTTATATCCTTTAGAGCACTTTCTTTTGATCTCTTTTTTTTAAATTTTATTTAAAGAGAAAAAAAAGCAATACAGAAAAACGGATAGAAACAATACAAAACCTCAAAAAAAACATAAATCACTAGTTGACAAACCACCTACTGTCCTCCCAGAAATAGCTGTTCATGTTACAAAATTAAGGCATACAAAGTGAACACACAGTGAGGCTGCAAACAGAAACAAAAGGATGGAATAAAGCCAATTGAGACAGTATAGTGAGATTGGCACAGAACATCACAGCAGGTCACCAGGACAACAGTAACA
>PVJX010043044.1:0-13862 GCA_004027295.1 Dolichotis patagonum | reverse complement strand
TATCATTCCTAAACTCATAATGATTGAACTGAATTGACCAAGCTGCTTCATCCTACTTTTTATTATTACTTGGGCATTTTCTTGCAAATTGCATGTGTGTGTGTGTGTGTGTGTGTGTGTGTGTTCCCAGGGTGACAAGGAGGTGAAGTTTACAATTTATATAGAACTTCTTTCTAGAAATTTTGCGTTCTCTCTCTATAATAAAACTTGATTGATAGTTTTTTTGAAATTTTTTATTTTACTTAAAGAAAGAGAAGAAAATTTTAAAAAAACAAAAAAGAATCAGAAAAAAGTAGAATACAAAATTTAAAAAATAACATCATAAATCCACTAGTTGATACATTATATATTGTCATCTTAATAATAGTTGTTAAAGTTACAAAATCAAAGCATAAAAAGTGGTTAGACACTCAAACATTGACAGTGCAAACTCTTCTGTTCAAGGATCTAGCAAAAGTTTAGTAATATGGTCATCTATATTCACACTATATATACCATTATATCCTTTAGAGCACTTTCCTTCACATTCACTTTTACAATATCTATTATATCTATTATAATTTTTGGATACCATTATTCTGTCAATTTTTATTATTTTTTACACTAGAAAGACAATGTGATATTTACTCATGTGAGTCCTGTTTATTTCACGAATGAGGATATTCTCAAGTTGCCTCCATTTACCTATAAAGGTCTCTAGATCATCCTTTTTTATACCTAAATTGTATTCCATTGTATAAAACAAGCACATTTGTTTTTAATCCATTCTGCAGTTGATGGGCATTTTGTTTGTTTCCAAGATTTAGATATCACAAATTGTGCTGCTATGAACATGGGTACACATATATCACTGTGACATGACCCCTTCAATGTTTTTGGGAAAATACCCAGGAGGGGAAAAGCTGGATTGAATGGAACTTCCAATCCTAGTTTTTTGAGGAATCTCCATACTGATTTCCACAGTGGTTGCACCAGTCTTCACTCCCACCAACAGTGGAGCAGTGTTCCTTTTTCTCCACAGCCTTGGCAACATTTGTTATCAGTTGATTCCTTGATTGCAGCTATTCTATCTGGAGTGAGATGAAATGTCAATGCTGTTTTAATAATTTGCATTTCTCAAATGACCAGTGCTGGTGAACATTTCTTCATGTATTTATTTGCCATTTTTATATCTTCATCTGAGAACTGTGTGTTCATCTGAGATCCCCATTTTTGGTGAGGGTCTTTGAATTTGAGGGGTTTGATGTTTTTCAGTTCTTTTTATGTTCTGGATATAGGTCCTTTGTCTGAGGGATTGTTGGCTAAAATTCTTTCCCATTCTTTGGCTTTTCTTTTCACTTGGTTGGTGATTTCTTCTGAAGTGCAAAACATTTTAGTCGTATGAGATCCCAGTTGTTGATTCTTTGAAATATTTCCCATGTGGTTTGCATTTTATTCATGAATTCTCTTCCTACCCCTATGTCTCCAAGACTTTTGCCTACTTTGTCTTCAAGTAGGTTTAGTGTTTCTGTTTCAATATTAAGATCCTTGATCAATTTTGACTTTAGTTTAGTGTATGATGATAGGAATGGGTCTATTTTCACTCTTCAGCATGTGGAAAGCCAATCTTTCCAACACTATTTATTAAAGAGGCTATCTCTTGTGCAGTAAACATGTTTAACCCCTTTGTCAAATATAAGGTGGCTGAGTGTCTTTGTAGTAGTGTTTGCATCTTCTAATCTGTTCTATTGATCCTCAGGTCTATTTCTTTGCCAGTGCCTTGCTTATTTTATAACTGTGCCTTTGTAGAATAGTTTAAAGTCAGGAATTGAGATGCCTCCTGTCTTGCCTTTGTTGCCCAGGATTGCCTTTGCTATTCTAGGTTTCTTCTGTTGCCAGTTGAATTTTAGGAATAGTTTTTCTAGATCTGTAAGGTATGTTAATGGTATTTAGATTGGAATTGCATTGAATCTGTGTATCAGTTTTGGGAGTATGGCCATTTTCACAATCTTGGTTCTTCCTAACCAAGAGCATTCCATTTTCTAATATCCTCTTCAATCTCCTTTTTAAGAGTAGTATGATTTTCAGCATATAGGTCTTTTACATTCTTGGTTAGGTTGATTGCTAGGTATTTCATTCTTTTAGAATCTATTGTGAAAGGCAATATTTCCATAATTTCTCTCTTGGTGAGGTTCTTGTTTATGTACAGGAATGCTATTGATTTTTGAGCATTGACTTTGTATCCAGCAACGCTGCTGAATTTGTTTATTACCACTAGTAGTCTTTTAATGAAGGTTTTGGGTCTTTGTGTATAGTACCATGTCATCTGCAAATAATCGTAATTTGACTTCTTTTCCTATTTTTTATTCCTTTTATTTCTCCCTCTTGTCTGATTTCTCTGGCTAATACTTCTAGAACTATATCGAATAGGAGTGGTGATAGTGGACATCCTTGTCTTGTTCCAGATTTTAGAGAGAAGGCTTTCAGTTTTTGTCCATTTAGTATAATGTTGGCCATTGGTTTATCATAGATGGCCTTTATGAGATTGAGGTATATACCATCTATTCTGAGTTTCTGTAGGGTTTTCATCATGAAAACTTGTTGGAGTTTATCAAAAGCTTTTTCTGCATCTATTGAGATGATAATGTGATTTTTATTTTTGGCTCTGTTGATCTGATGTATTACATTTATTGACTTGCGTGTTGTAAACCATCCCTGCATTCCTGGAATGAACCCTACTTGGTCATGATGTATAATTTTCTTAGTGATTTGCTGCATTCTATTTGCCAATATTTTATTGAGAATTTTTGCATCAGTGTTCACTAATGAGATTGGTCTATAGTTCTCTTTTTTGGTTGGGTCTTTCTCTGGTTTTGGTATCAGAGTGATACTTGCCTCCAAGAATGGGTTAGGGAGGACTGCTTCTCTTTCAATTTCATTGAAGAGTTTAAGGAGTATTGGTGTTAAATCTTCTCTAAAATTTTATAGAATTCAGCTGTGAATCCATCAGGACTTGGGCTTTTCTTTGTTGGTAAGTTTTTAATCACATTTTTAATTTCAATAGCTGATATTGGGTTATTCAAAATTGTTAAATATTCTTGATTGAGCTTTGGTAGTTTATATGTTCCTAGAAATCTGTCCATTTCCTCTGTATTTTCCCCTATATGTAAGTAGAAATTTTCAAAGTAGGTGTTCATGATCTTTTGAATTTCCATGAGATCTGTAGTAATTTCCTTCTTTTTAGTCCATATTGCATGGATTTGAGTTTTTTTTCTTTCTTTTTCTTGATAAGGTTGGCTAGAGGTTTATCAATTTTGTTTATTCTTTCAAAAAGCCTAGCTCTTTGATTAATTTTTTGTATTTTTTATTTCAATTGCATTAATTTCTGTTCTAATCTTTACAATTTGCTCTCTTCTATGAGCTTTGGGTTGATTTTCTTTTGCTTTTCTAGAAGCTTGAGATGTAGTATTTGGTTATTTATTTGTATTCTTTCCATTTTCTTGATGTGACTATTTATTGCTTTATATTTCCCTCTTATGACTGCTTTCACTGCATCCCATAGGTTACAGTATGTTGTATCTGCATTTTCATCGTATTGTAAGTATTGTTTTATTTCTTGTTTAATTTCATCTGTAATCCACTGGTTATTCAATAGGTTGTTGCTTAATTTCCATGTATTTATGCAGGTTTCACAGGTTTTTGCCATTGATTTCCAATTTTAGTGCAGTATGGTCAGACATTATGCATGGGATAATTTTGCTCCCTTTGCATTTACTTAAAAATGTTTTATGAGTTAATATATGGTCTATTTTGGAGAATGTCCATGTGTAGCTGAGAAGAATATATATTCTGATGTGGTTGAGTGGAACACTCTGTAAACATCTGCCAAGTCCAATTGCTCGCAGGTATGATTCAGTTCTATTATTTCTTTGTTGACTTTTTGTCTAGTTGATCTATCTCTTTGTGACAGTGGGGTGTTTAGGTCTCCTATTACAATTGTGTTCCTGTGTATTTGGTTTTTCATGTCCATTAGTATCTGTCTTATATAGTTGGGTGCCCCTGTGTTTGGTGCATATATATTTATAATTGTTAGGTCTTTCTTGTAGTTTTCCACTTACAAGTATTTAGTGGCCTTCTTTATCTATTTTAATCATTTTAGGTTTAAATTTCACTTTGTCTGCAAACAGAATAGCTACCTCTGCTTTTTTCTGGGTTTGTATTGCATGGAATACTGTTTTCCATCCTTCGACTTTTAATCTATGAGTTTCTTTTTTGAGTCAGATGTGTTTCTTTTTACAGCATATTGTGGAATCCTGTTTCTTGATCCATTCTGTCAACCTTTATCTTTTGACAGGTGAATTGAGTGCATTTACATTTATGGATATCACTGATATGTACTGGCTTGACTTTGCCATGTTGTGTTCTTATTGTTGGTTTCCCGCTTTTCTCCCTTGTTTAATTTCTCTTCCAGCCTGGTGGTTTCTTTCTGTTGTTGTTCTATATCCATATTAAGAACCATAACGGAAGATATCATTTAATATAATGGTTATTTGTGACATTATGCTATACAAAGAAACAAGAAAAATCTGATTTTTAAATCTTGAGAGCAAAAGAATATAAGTAAAAGTGATCTGATGTCATCTAGTAACATGGTTCTTCTAGGTCTCTTCCTCTTCTGTAAAGTTTTAGCAGACACAGTTTTAGTACTTTATCATTACTTTAGGAACTGGAAGTTAATTTGGAATTTGGTGGAGTTGTACTGGTCGATAGGGTTTCCCAATAAGACACAAAATACTTTCTCAAATTAGAATTCCATACTACATACATAAATAAGTATACACTATCAATATTTGACAGGCATGCACCCATATTTGTTGTTTAAGTTCAAAGTTAACTGAGTACACTATATTTATTTGTTAAAACTTTTAACTTATTTTTTCCTATTTTTTCTCTTATGGAAAAACTTAAGCAATTAAATTTATAGGAAATAATTTGAATCTCTTGTTGTATATAAAAATTAATCATAGCAACATGTTCTTCAACATATGTTTTGTGTGAAGTTTTTATATAGAGATTTTGGACTACTGGAAAAAAAATAAAGGAATTACCTGAAAGAATAAAGAAGAATTAATAAAGGTAAACTGAGGCCACTTACCATACCAAAGGAATGACTACAAAAGTAGCTTTTAGAGAAGTTACCAAGAAGGCATGGAAGTAGGAGGTGAGGGCCAAGGATAACCAGGCAGAATGTGTCGAAAGTCATAAACTCCCAGAGCACAAGTACAGAACACAGGAACCAACATGAGTCCGTGGGCACCTGAGCACTGTACATGGAACCAGTCAGGAGTATGTTTCAATCCTTCATTTGAATCTGGTGGTGTTATTTGCAAGATCAACAAGAAACATTCCATTTCCAATCCATCATGTACATCTGGTGGGAAAGCAAGCCAGTCTTTCCAAAGAATAGCTGAGATGTAGCTCTGGGCCAAGTGAGTTTTTGATAGGATAACTATCCCAATGGCTTAACTGCATGAAGTGGGAGCCAACCCATTTTCTTTATCAAATCTATTTCTTTTATCCTCTGTGTGTCTCTCGACCTGCCCATTTTCACCCTACAGAGTGTATCTCTTTTCTGCTGCTAATAAATATGCTGTTACTACCCACAATGCATGTAGTAAAAGTAGTAAAAGTATATTTGCATAAGACATCAAGAACCTGGAAATAATCTCATGGAATCTGCCATCCGCTATCAGCCCTGGAATTCTTCCAGTTGAACAGGTGCTTCTTCAGTTGCTCAGCTCCAACCACACTCAGTCTGTGAAAGTCTTTATTAAAGCTCCAGTTTCCTAAGAAAACCCAATTGTTTCACCGAGGATCATACTTTTGCTTTTGTGGACAGTGGGATAGGTCTTGCTGTCAGAGAAGTTTAGGGATACCTGGAGGGCAAACAAGCACAGGAGCTCCTGGAGGAGTTAAATGTACAGTGAGCTCCACCTGTTGCCATTTGCTTGCCAAAGGAACTAATAGAAATACATTCAAATGCTTTCTTATTAAAAACTACAAATTAGAACCACCATCTACACACTTGCCTTATTCCTTGTGTTTTGGAAGGTCAAATATTTGATGTCTGAGAACAGAGGTAGGCAGTTGATGCCCTTTGCAATTAGATTTAGAAAAGAAGCAAGGAATCCATTTAGTGAAAATATGAATCTTTTATATCTTCCTTATCAAGTAAAGATGATTCAAAGATTAAGAACTGGAATAATAAACACAATGCAAGGAAGTAATGAAAACAAAACATTAAATGAAGGTGTTTGAATTACCTTAAGTTTTGCTGGTGTGGCACTGGGTTTTTCTTGATTATTTGCATCAAAGGAGGGTAGCTTATCTGTGGAGCTTAATTTCCTCACAAAAGAACAGAAAATCTTGTACAGTACCTACATAGCATGATTGTAAGCCAACTGCATGTATGTGGGAATATATATAATATGTAATTATATATATATATATATATATATATATATAATCTGTATGTTTGTGTATATGTGTGCTTTGCTTTTTTTGTTTAGTTTAGTTTGAGACAAGGTCTCCCTGTATAGTTCAGTTCCTGCTGCAGACTCCCAAAAGATAGCACATTAGGCATGTGGTACCACTCCTGGTCTCATGTGTGGTTTTAAATACTGTGTTGCATGTATGTGTAATTATGTGTGTTTTATATACACCACATCCAAAATGGCTAAAATCAAATTAAATTCCTCAAATACCATGAATTTTCAGATAAAATAAAATATTGACAAGTCCATGAAAGACCTAGAGAACAAACAAAAACAGAATAATTAAGAAGATTTGACCCTTGGAAAGAAGAGAATGGCAATTAATGAGTTTTGCACAATTTAGCTCTTAATTCTGACAACATGCCTAAGTCTGTAACTTCCTACATGCCTTGTAATTGAATAGAAAACTGTAGACAAATTTCTAGCTGATTTCTAAAGTCAAAATAATTAAGATAAAAATGTAACTACTCCTCCTTTGTAAGGAACATAAATATGACAGACTTAATCCAATTTAACTCCCCATTAAAAATCCATAAAGTAATATTATCCAGTGACCACTACAAAATATCATTTACAATATCCAGAATGTAATCCTAAGGTTACATACACTAAAATGAAAAAAGAAAAACATCTATTCAATATAAAATAGTACTGAATCTTAGATAATGAAGACATTTGAAGGAGGTAGAAAATTGTAGAGCACCTACTATAACTATGCATGCAATAAAACTGCATTTACAATGAATAAAATGAAAGAAAATCCTTGAAGAGAGATAAAAGTGCTAAAAAGGAACTAAAGAATTAGTTGTATATTAAGAAATATCAAATCAAAATTTTAAAAATGACAGTGATTTAGGTGACAAGAAAAGAAAGAACATGGATATAAATCAATATAAATAATGTAATCTAAATAAACAAGGGAAAATAATTTAAGAAGAAAAAAATAAACACATGTATTCTATTATTAGATGTAGTCACTGATTCCCCTTGCTCTGTTGGGTAGAGACAATCATTCTCAAATCTGCAAGATGAGAATTTGGTTTACAATTACAACTGTGAAACAATACTGGAGTTTTTCCCTTACATTATAAATACTCCAAAATTGTAGACTAAGATACCCACTCCTGAGTGTCCAAGTGTGTTGTTATTTAATACATTAACACATTGGTTCCTATCTTGTACTTTTTATCACGCATTGAATAGCTAGGTATTTTTAAATGTCACTATATATATACATGTATATTTATTTATTTGTGAAGAATATATGTATACTGTAACATAAATATATTTATATATATAAATATTTAAACCCACTTGCACATGCAATAAGAGTATATTCAGTGAGAGCAAATGTTTATTTTTAAGTATTTTTAAATCTATGATAGAATTCTATAAAGATCTAATTTGTTTTACTTTCTGTATCTCTTTCCTATTTAACTTTAACAAAGGACACAAGCAAGATAAACATGTATATACGTTGTTATGTGTGTGTGTGTGTGCATGATACATAAAATTATGATGTTTATGTCTATTCTCTTACTTTTGTAATTGGAAGTAGGGTGGGTTTACTCAATAGATGTCAATTTTTATGATATTAAGTAATATTTGCTTTTAAAATCAAAGAATTTATGAACTTTATTAAAATAAAATATGTTCTGAGTTTATTTTTTTTTACTGCATTTTATTTTTCACCAGAAAACATTATTTATCAGAAGAGTCCGCTAAGTATGAGAACACTTTTAAAACTTTTCTTTTAATTTTCTTTTTAGCTAAATTTCTTTCTAAAAAATATGGCATTTATCACTTATTACTTGTAATAGCACCTTTATTTGAAGAGGCTTTCAGATCTTGCAAAAATGCCTGAACATCTGAGGCAGAGAGCAGTCCAGCAGAAAAGATCATCTGTGATAATGTGCCAAAGTATCTTTCAATAGGTTTGGGGATATAGCTCAGTGGTAGAGCTCTTGTCTTGCATGCACTAGGCCTTGGGTTTGATCCCCACCACCAAAAACAAACAAACAAACAAAAAAAACATAAAAAAGGCATCTCAGAATATTGTTAATCTTTGAGCAGGATACTGAATACATTAGATAAGGATGGGAATATTTCTGAGAAACTAAGGCTCTCAGGAAAAAGTAAAGTTTTACTTCACAGGATTTAGGAAACAATGAGACAAAGTAGGATTTAATTGAAGTATTAGTTTCTGCACCAAGAAACACAGTGCTTAGATATGAATCTACCATAATTCCTTCAATTACCCATAGTCTAACTTAATTCTTCCATGTCTTTGATCTCATGAAATCTATTGTCTTCTCTTGCTGCCTTTTATTGTAATTACACATTTAATTTTATTTCTTTATAAATAAAGATAGCTTGGAACAACATTTGGTCTGCATAGGACCCTCTCAAAACCCACAACTAATAAATAGTTCCCACAAATAATTATTGAACAGATATTTTAAATATGGTTATGTCAATAATTTTGATTTTCAATAGTAGAATATAAAACCTTTGTCTAACAAATAATGGACCTTGAGAGTACTTCATCTGTTAAGATTCATTTTTTTGCTAGTGATAAAAAATTCAATTATATAGCAATAGAAAAAATTGATACAAATACACCCAAATTAAAAAAAAAAACTCAGATAATAACAGAAAAGGAGGCATGAAGAAGGTGAATTTGTCCAAGGGTTCTTATAGTATCATCAGATCCAGTTATTCTCTATCCCTAATTTATTTTTCAAGTTGATTTTATTCTATTATTGCAAAAAGATGACAAGAGAAGCCGCAATCTCACATCCTCTGATCTGGAAATGTGGTTAGAAATGTACTCCTTCTAAGGTGTGCTGACAAATCTGATTAGGTCACCTTTGCCACCAATTCACTTGTTTAAAAAGAAAGAACTGCAGCTGCAGAAATACAGCATGCTAATTAAAGTGAGGCCTAAATAAAGTGATAGTTATATCTGCATAGAAATGAATGCTACTGATGTAATCGGCATAATATCCTAATAGTAATAGAAAAATAGCATCTCAAACTACATGTCCCATCCAGGGTTGTGTTTCTTTGTAATTTTCAAGATCCTTCCAAATTTCTGCAGTTGTGGGTGTTGTTCATTAATGATGTTTTACTGCCAAATATACCATATGTTAATGTTTTTTCTAACAACCACGTTTAAGGAAGGGAAAATGAAGAGACCAGCAGGAGCCATTTAAATCCACTTAGACTGAAACTGAATTCTTTACTGCCATATAGCCAATACTGACATGTATCCCAAAACTCCATATGACAAGATGGAATTGTTTTGACAAATTTTGAAGTTAGAGTAATTTTTATGATTTCAGTGGTTTTTATCTTTAAGATCTACTATGGTATGACCAAAAAAACCCACAACAAAACAAAATGCAAAACAACAAAATAAAACATGTTCGTGATTGTGTCAACATCACATTTCCAATATTTACAACACTTTTGTTAAATCCTATAGGAAAATGTATTGTAAACTTTAATAATTATTTAATATAACCTAGTATTAAAATTTTATTTAAAATTAAATTAAAATTTGTACTGGCTAAGAACATCTAACAGGAGATCTAGAGTTAAAAAAAATATTGGTGACACTATTATTGACTGTTAGTAAAATGCTGTACAACAGAGCTCTAAGACTTTTTCATGTTGCCGGACTCAAAGGTTATAAAAATTGATTAGCTGCCCATTGGTTCTTCATATTTGACTATTTTACATACTTAATACTATTGGAATATGTGGTATTTCTAGTTCTGTTAATGTTGTACATTGCTTATATAATGTCTTGAATTTTTATTTATCTTATATTTTGCAGAAATTTCTTATTTTTGAAGACCAAAAAATAATTCATTGTATTTATACAATGGTGCATTTTAAACAATGCTGAATGTTTGCAGAACATACTAATTACATTTTTCATAAAGAGTTGGTAGATATATACATAATGAGACTTAAATTTTTTCATCTCTTTCTCTCCCTCCTCACTTCCTCCACAAAAAAAACCATATGATATTAAATCTTAGTTGTCTGATTCATATCACTAAATATTATGAACTCAAGGTGCATCCATTTTCTTATAAATTACTCAAGTTTAGCCTTCTTTAGGGTAGAGTTGCACTCCATTGTACATAAACACCAAAATTTTTATTCATTCATTTGTTGTTGGCATAGAGGCTGTTTCCAAGACTTGCTGATTTCAGAAAATTTTATAATGATTTTTGGTAAGGAATCCACATTATGCATCGCAATTTACAATACGCAAGAAGTATAATTTCAGTCAGGTGAGGTAGTGTGTATCTCTAATTTCAACACTCTGAGCAGTTGAGGCAGAAAAACTGCAAGTTCAAGTCTAGTCTGGGCAATTTAGCAAATTAGCAAGAGTCTGTTTCAAAAGAGAAAACAGAAAAACAGCCAGGGAACCTCTGTGTGTTGAGCTGCACACCATGGGGCCCGAGTTGAAGACCACACAGCATAATCCACGTAGCTGTGCAGCCTTGATACATCACTAGGAACCTGCTGGGGCCCTGCCCTATGACTCCAAATAGTGGGGAAACTTCTGTGAGCCGAGATGGCATGAGCTGAAGGGCTGCACAGTGAAGTCCACCTAGCTCTACAGATTTGCCGTATCACTCGGAACCTGAAACAGGCCTGCCCAGCAAACCCTCACAGCCAGGGAGCTTTGGGTTGCTTGGCTCCTGGTTGGGTACTACCCAGTGACTCCAAACCACCAGGAAGCCTCTACATGCCACGTAGCATAAGCTGAAGGCCTGAACAGCACAATCCACCTAAATGTTCATCCTTAGGAAGATGCTCACAAATCCAGAAAGGCCTCATTCAGGGACATCTCCCCACTCATCAGTGCCAAGGAGTTTTTAAATGTTTCCCAGCTCCTGTTGGGCCCATCCAACGACTCCAAACAGCTGCAGAACCTCTGTAGACCAGGCTGTGCACTGCGTGGCTCAAACTGAAGGCCTGCACAGTGCTTCACCTAGCTGTACAGCCTTGCTACTTTGCTCAGAATCTGGTACAGTCCTACCCAGTGACACCAAACAGCTGGAGAGTTTTGGTACCTAGTGCAGAAACTGGTAGGTTCCCACCCTCCTACCCCAAGCACACAGGGAGCTTCGGTGCTCTATGTGGTGAAAGGTGAAGGCCTATGTAGTGTACTCCACCTAGTTATTCAGCCTTGGTACACCACTTAAACCTTGTAGGGACCTGCTCAACAATCTCAAGTAGATGGGGAGCTTTGCTTTGCTACATGGGGTATGCTGAAGGCCCACTCAGTGTACTCTCCCTAATCAAGGATTCTCTGAGTGCTACTGGGGACCAGGTAAGGCCTGTGTAATGACCCGCACTCATCTGAGGAAACTCCTTGCAGTATAAACAGCCATCCACAACCCAGGAAACAACTGAGGCTTTGCATTCAGCTTTCCCATGGGAATACAGAAAAATGACAAAATGAAAGGTCAAAACGCAACCTCAAACCTCCAGCCCACCCCTCACAAGCCTAGGAGACATGGACATAGAAGAAGATGTAAGACACACCTGAAACTTATGAAAAGGTAGCAACTGAAGTAAAGAAACAACTCCAAGAAGCTATAAAGAAACTCAGATCAGAAAGAATATCCCAGGAAAAAGAAGTAATGATAAACATAATAAAAGATGCTGAACACATGTAAAGAAGACACAGTTAAAAAAATAGAAGAGTACTGCAAAATGATGGAAACCTTGAATGAACAATAGAAGAAAGAATTAGACTGCATGAAACATATTCAAAGAGATATCCAGGAAATCAAAAACTCCAGTAAGAGCTGGCCTGAATGAATGTGAAGATAGAATTTCAGACCTGAAAGACAAGATTGCAACTAGTGAACAGGAAAGGAAAGATCTTTTAAAAATAATAAGGAATCAAGAAATAATCATTCAACAGTTTCAAGATGATGCAAAGAAAAACAATATAAAATTGATAGGTATAAACAAAAAAGTGACAACACAAATGATATCAAAAGACTACATAAGTAATAGAAAGGAAACTGATAAGTGAAACATATAGAACTCCAATTAGCTATAACCAAAGTAAATCTACATTCAGACATATAATAATCAATATCCCAGAAATTCAACATAAAAACAATATTAAAAGCTGTTAGGAAATGAAACAGATTACTTACAAAGGAAAGCCCATCAGAATCTCAGTAGACTTCTCAACACAAACAATGAAGTCAATTCTAGTGTGGAGTGAAATATTTCAAATCCTAAAGGAAAATGACTTCCAACCCCGACTGATGTACTCTGCAAAACTGTCATTCAAGACTTATGGAGAAATGATACTTCTAAAACAAAGAAGAGCTAAAGAACTTCATAACCACAAAACCCACCCTGAAAAGATATTCCAGATAGACATAAAAATAACTATGACTTCAAGAACACCAATAGAAAAAATCCATTAAGTAAAGCAAACAATTAAATGGAGGAAAAAGAAAAAGAACTGATGGCAGAAAGACAGCATGACAAAAATAAGACTATATATATATATATATATATATATATATATACCATTAATATAAATGGCCTAAATTCATCAATTGAAAGAAATATAATGGCAGAATAAATGGATCAAGAAACAACATCCAACCATATGCTATATATAAGAAACCTATCTAACCTAATAGGAAACTCATAGACTGAAAATCAAAGGATAGAAAACAATATTTCATGTGACAGGAGCCCCCTCCTCTCCAAAATTAAATCAGGGCCTGATATTCTGTTTTCAGACAATGTGAACTTCAAGCCAAGAATGAACAGGCATAATGAAAGACACTACATACTGGTTAGGGAAAAACTTCAAGAGGAAGAGATAACAAACTTAAATATATATGCACCAAATATGGGAGCATCCAGCTATATAAAACAAATATTAATAGAAATGAAAAATCAAGTAAGCAATAACACAATAACAGGAGACCTTAACACTCCACTGACACAGAGACAGATCAACAAGACAGAAAATCAGCAAAGAAATAACAGAACTGAATCAAACTTGTGAATAAATGGACTTAGTAGATGCATACAGAATGTTCCACCCAAGACCATCAGAATATACATTATTCTCAGCTTCACATAGGACATTCTCTAAAATAGACCATATACTAGCCCATAGAGCATGTTTAAGTAAATGCAAAAGAATCAAAATTGTCCCATGCATATTATCTGATCATAGTGCCATGAAACTGGAAATTAATGACAAAAAAATGCAAAAACTCCATAAAAACCTGGAAATTAAATAATACACTCCAGAACAAT
>PVJX010043043.1:0-13867 GCA_004027295.1 Dolichotis patagonum | reverse complement strand
TGAGTGGGCGTTCCCACCTCCACACTTTCTGGACACTGGAAATCTACAGTCCAGGTGTCACAGGACCACATCTCACAAAGGCTGAGGGGAGATTCTGTTCCAGCATCACAAGTTTAGCTTCTGATATTGCTGTGAGATCCTTGATTTGCATCCTCATAGCTACAGTTCCCACTGTAGTTGTCACACAGCCCTCCCCTTTACGTCTCCTGCCACCTCTTTGTACAGGCAGCTGTCAGATTGGGTTGAGGACCTACTTTACTCTGCTACAACATCTTAATTAATGTTATCTGCTGTGACCATATTCCCAAGTATGCTCCCTTGCTGATGGCAGGTTAGGGTCAGCATATCCACTTGGGTCATAATTCAATACATAACAGAACATTGCAAGGAACATCACAGACCAGAAGATGCATGTCTGTAAGAGACCCCTGTGGACAAAACATCCCTCCACTTTCAGCTAGGGAGGAACCAGTGTCTCAGCCTTTCAGCGAGGCATTGGCTGGTCCCCTTGGAGAGTGGTGCTGAATCAGCCCATCATCGGCCTTCGTGGCTGGCTGCTGGGGCAGCCAGCAAGTGTGGCGGACCTGCCATCACAGAAGCGTCCATGGGGCTGGGCCCCAGGGCTGCGCTCTAAACATGTTTTCCTCACATTCAGACACTGGTGCCCAGTTCACGGTGTGGGGCCACTGAGAGATGATTGGACCATGAATGGATTAGTGACCTTATCAAAGGGATGCAAGCAGCCTGTTTGTTCTGCCATGTGAGGAGGGGACGCATGAGAGGGCACCCCTGACAGACCAGAAACAGCCCCCCAGATGCCAGTCTTGGAATGCTGTCCCGTGATCATGGACTTTCCAGCCTCCAGAACTGTGGGAAGTAAACTTTCGTTTTTGGTGACTCACTGAAGTTACGGTCTTTTGTCATGGTGACCATTTGAACCAAGCCGTAACTGTGCAGCGTCCAGCCTGCTGCCAGACCATTCGAAGCAAGACTGGAGTGGCTGAGTAAGCAGGGGAAATTCATCTGCCAGGGATCAGTTAGTCTCTCAACACCGTCACGTCCCTCGGTGTCTCCTCCCCTCTGATGTACTTTATATATGATATTTCTATCCTTATAGTCTATGACCATTCCAAGAAGTTTAAGAACTATGTACCTTTTCACCAGAACTCTTGGCCAATAGTTTTCTAGTCTTGTTTTTCCAGGTATCTGATGAAAAAGGTACCCCAGTAGCATTGTCTAGGAGTCATCTTGTTTTTCCACGTATATGATGAAGTGAATGTCCCTTAGCATCTCCTGTGTGTTATTTTGGACCCATAAAATAGACCATATGCCCTGTGTTCCTCCATAGAAAGTGGGAAACCACATGTCACCTGAAATTCTGCCCCTGGAGAATCTTCCCACTTTGAACTATCTTTCATAGTCCCACCAATAAGGTCTGAGTGGACCAGCTGCCCACTGCATTGGGCAGATGTCTGTCAAACAGACAAATTGTCCTCTTGGCTGCTAATTAGCATCCTAGGAGGCCGGAGATGTGGCTGGATGGATGGTGACACAGCACTAAAGCAGACACTTCGGAGTCCGGCTCTGCCCAGAGTTTATTTGAGCTCTCTGGACCTTCTTAGCCCACGAGATGATTCCACTTCAGTGTGGAACCCCAGAGTGCCCCTGCTGATGCCTACTTTCAGGACTTGGAGGAGTGAATAACACAATTCATGACAGGCAGCTTAGGTGAGATACACCCTGGTTGTTACATGCAGGTATTATTCTGTTGTAGCGGGAGAGAGCAGAAAACCAGAGAATCACTGCAAATGGAAAGTAGTTACGGCAGGAGAGTTTGAATTTGCTCTGCAGTGTTAGGGCCTCTCTTCTGTGTCTCACAGAGAAGTCCTGGAGGATCCACAGGGTACATCTATCTGAGAGCTTAACTTCTAGATATGTTAGCTTACATTACCTGAGTGGTACTAGAGCCTGGCCCTGCTGTTAACTCTTTCTTGGTCTGGGCAACTTCAACAATTTATCTTTGTGTGTTACTCAGGACATGGGTAACAGTGGTGCCATAACCATCGGATATGCTTCCTTCACAATCCAAAGACATGCTTTCCTCACTGTGGGAAGTTAAAGGTACAGTTAGTGGTTGCTCATTTCATAGGCCAATCTGGACATGTTCTTCACAAAGGAATTTCTAGACTATTTGCAGTTTGGCAGGATCCCAAGTCCTTGTGGGTTTCATCTCCTACTCACTAACACACAAGTTTTATGGAGGCAGGTGCTTGGGCTTTCCTGTGTTTCGGGTTCAGGTAGCATAACACATGTTCCCCAGAACAGGTCAGAGCGCTGTTCAGCATGGTCAAGGTTACTCTGGACTAGACTGTGGCCAAGACCTGCAGTGACAGTGTGGTCTGGAGCTCAGACGCGGAAGGTGTATCTTTGTGCTTACTAGCTAGGTGAAGATGAATTTCTTCTCATTGTCTTTTCTAACTCAGATAGAGAACGAGTAAAACAGTGAAATCACTGCCTCTGTTGCTGGCTATGCTGTCGGAGTTGGTGCTGTGTTGCCTTGTCTCAGTGAGGGTCAGTAGCAGTGGCTGGTGACACCAGTACTTTAGCAGCGTTCTGGAGCATATACTGGTGTTTGTACCAGCCAAATCGGAGGGTCCCATGAAGCGGGGACAGAGACCATCACTCCTGCTTCTTTCAGGTCTTGACAGGAGTACTGATATTTACATTTTCATCCAGGAATATGCTATTGTCTTCTGCTTGACATTACCTGCTGTTTGACATGTAAAACCTCAGGGGCTACGTTTGGCTCTTCTAGCTATAATGGCATTGATTTTGTGGGTTATACAACCATGGGAAGATATTCATAGGCAATACATGTGATTATCCCAGGAATATAATTAGGAAGATGTGTAATAAATATCAGAAATGCATATAGCCCACCAACCACAGATACAGGCCAAGATTTTATGTTACTTACTTTGTGCCCATAGTGATTAGTGCTAAATTGGGAGCAGTAACTAATAGTTCAGAGGCAAAGGGTTAATTTTTACCATTCTTTTTTTTAAATTTTTTTTTATTGGTACCAGGGATTGAACTCACGACTGCCTGCTTGCAAGTCAGGCACTTATGCCGCTGAGCTAAATCTCCAGCTCCAAAGGGTTATTTTTTTGACAGTTCATTGTCACTCTGCTAAATAGGGAAAACCAGGAGAAAAATTTACAGTGTACACTTGTGTCCGCATTTCTGGGTGATTCTTTAGAACAAAAATAAGCCTCAATTTCAAGTGGCTATGGGTTGTGAATTGATAAAATGTGAATTCCCAATAGTGCTTTGAGTTGGGTGACTGCCCATCAGAGGAAAAATTAGTCTGATGACATAGACCAAGCAATATTTCAGAACGCTAACAACCCACTTCCTTCCTCACAAACATTACCCATCATCATAAATCCACGTGTTTCAAGGAACTTGCATTGTTAGTCCATCTGTGTGTCATTGTGGTCGTTGTGTCAGCCTAATCCCAGAGCTAAACTCTGCCACCTGGGCTGTACAAAGCTGAGACCTCATTGCTCTCGCTGAAATGAGAATCTAATTCTTCAGTTAGACACCAGTTCTCAGGGATACTGGTACTCATCACTGAGGTAAGAGAGACCACTTCTCAGCCCTTCCTGCAGGTGTGGCACAAGTGCAGTGGAGCAGGACATATGTATAGATTCACAGCAGCCCTCTCCTCTGCCTGTGCCTCTGGGGTTTTCTTCACACTGAGAAGTCTCAGCATGTCAGCATGTCAGACGACCCTGGTTTATGCTGGGTGCAGGGTTAAGTCATGTGCTAGAGCTGTCCCTGCTGCTGTGGCCAGCAATTACATCCAGAATCCTCTGTGAGCTTTGTCATATCAACAAATTCTATATTTTTTTCATTCTTCATTTAACCCCTTCAGAATCTTTTTTTAACTCCCATTTCCTGATGATAAAAATTGTCAAGGTCCTGACCCTCCTTTGGTGTAGAACTTATCTTTTACTTGAAGATTCCTGGAGATTCTCCTGCTCATGAAGGAGCTGAATGAGGTTGGGGTTAAGTAAGTGTGAGGAAGACCAGAGTCTCCTTGCAAGGTGAATGGTGCTGACGAAGTTAATGAGTAGTTTTTGCAGAAAGGGTAGAGGGACTGCTTTAACATCAAGGAGGATTCAGGGGAACTTTCGAGTTTATGTCAAGGCCCTGAGGTCAAGCTGCAGAGGTCTACTTATTCCAACCATTTCCCCATTTAACAAATCTCTCCAGCCACCAGTCTGTGTCCTGGTCACAGTGGAGTAAGCAGGGCACTGAGACAGAGATGGTCTACTAATCTTAATCTTAACTTGACCTCCTAAACATGACCTGCATGACTAAAATTATATATTACATCCCTACCTATTACAGGTCTTTATCCAATCATCAACTACATTTATCTTGCAGATACACAGGGTAACAAAAGCATTTAAAGGTGGTTTGTTCTCCCTCATATCTTGAGTTAAGAGTTCAAGGCTCTATGCTTATATTTTTGTTTTAGTCAGTTCTGCAACAGAATGTGGAACAGCTTGTAATCTTTATCATCACAGTGACGGATGACACAGACACGTAATCTTCCAAAGCCTTGCTCTCCACTGGTTATTCTTCCTCCCCTCCCACCACCATCTGTATGTTCTAAAATAATATATGTGGTCTCAGTTCAGGAATGGCTTCTGAAACCAATTTCTGCCTCAACCAGGATCCCAGCAAGAGACAGAAGGAAAGTGGTGGGAAATTCAATGAAGGTACTTTTAGAGGTGTGTGGGGTGCAAAGCAAACAAAGGGGTGGAGGCAACCATGACTGGTAGTGGGGGAGAAGTGTTACCATCCTTGATTCTGAACTGGAGGAACCATGAGCCAAAGTGCCCCAAGAGCCAAGACCTCAGGCGACATCTGAAGAGCAGAGGTCACAGAGTCCATCCACTGCTGCAGTTCTAGCGTGGGAGCAGGACTGAGCAGGCCAGGAACAAGCCTGTCCTTTTTCTCATTTCCTGGTGGGCTCCATCGGTGCAGGTGATGCAGTCTGTGGGGGCAGCTATTCCTGTACTCATGAAACAACAGATAATGCGACCCCCTCTGAGGATGGAGTTTTTGCAGACAAGGTAGGGTATTGCTGAGCAGAGAATAATCAGTGTGGTGGAGGAGGAGGAGGGTAGGAAGGAGGTGTGGATTTAGTAGCTATGACTTCAGACAGTCTCTGTCCCACTGATTTCAGAGAGACAGCTCCCTTTATCAGATAGGGCTTGCACTTTGCAGCCTTCTTGAATGACTGTACACTCCCTTTCCATTCCACGTCCTACTCTAGTACGTCAGAAATTCTTTCTGTGGGTCTCCTGGTCCCCAGGCAAATCAGAAAATATGGCTAGAGGCTGTTCAAGTGTCCTTGAGAATTCTGACAGTGAAGGTGATTGGATGCCATGGGTGCCCCCAGAAGCCCGCGAAATCCCAGTATGAGCCAAGATAACCTGTTAGAATAGTGAAGGAAAAGAAAATTAAGGTGAACATTACTTGGAAACAATATCCATTTATAGTGTGATGTGGCAGGAGGAAAACTGAATGCTTTTTGAAAGTGTAGATGGAGAATAATCACAATCCCAAGTATTTCTTGCACACAACTCAGTTACAATGCTTTAGACATCACATCTGATTTTGAATGTCAGAGTTACAATAAGTGGCAGACACTTGGTGAAATGGTAGAAAGGGAAAATGTACAATTTAATAATTAAAAAACCTTGATGGTCAGATGTACTTGAATAAAAACCATTAAAGTGAAATAAATAATTGGCTTGGCTTTTTAGGTAGAAAATGAATTTCTACCCCAAGAATCATAAAAAGCATGTGTTTAAGACACATCTTAAAGGACACAAGAGAGACTGTAGGGAAAACATAGTTTAGGCATGAGAAAAATGGTTAAGAATAAGCACTCTAGCCTTGGTGATAGAATATTTTCCATGTCACATAGAAAATCAGAACATGGTGGTCCCCTCGTATCTGGGATTTCAGGTACTTGTGGTCAACCAGCGTCCTCCTGGCTTGCTGACCCTCTTTCAGAAATGTCAGAAACCATCGCGGTCTGACTCATCTCAGCAGGCAGGCACCGCACTGCTGCCTCACATCGGCACAAGAAAGGTGAGTGAGTACAGTTCGTCTAAAGCGTGGGTCAGTGGTAGAGTACTCGCCGAGCATGCACGGGGTCCTAGGTTCCATCCCCAGCCTCAGCACCAAGAGACAAAACACGATGCTTGAAGACTGATCATGTAACCTTATTACTATTACAATAATTGCTCTATTTCATTACTATTTCCAATCTCTGACATTTAATTTATGAATTAGAGTCAGTGTGCACTGGACAAAAAGGTTTAATGTGAGATACATGAGCGTATCAGGGTTTACAAGGTAGGCTCCTCACAGAGCCAAGTAATGGAGAGTGCAGAAGGTCCCTCTGCGCGCTGGAGGGCCCACAGGTCCACTCGAAGGTCAAGGGCTGAAGCTGACTGTGCAGCCCCGTGGAGTCCTCATCAGCAATCCGAAGGCCTGTGTGGAAGCCAGGAGACGACCAGGGAGAACGTGAGACCGGAGTTCCTCCCAAGAGACATGCTGCCTTCCTTCTGCCTCCCCCTTGTGCTCCATCCTGGCTTGGTGCTGCCTCCACCCAGAGTGGGGCTTCTGTCCTCCTAAATGTGTTTCGAGACACTCCACATGGGCTGCTCAGATCAGGTAGGCGTGTCTTACTCAAAGTGACACAGCAGTTAAGGACCACCACCTGTGACACTTGGCACTCAGAGATGAAGTTTCAAGTGTGTCTTGGGGGTCTTGGAATGCACACCTTGTGGGTAAGAAGGAGCTGCTCTATGCAGAAGCTAATGTAGTCAGAGTGCGGGAGGGGTTGACTGTC
The DNA here is from genome assembly GCA_004027295.1 of Dolichotis patagonum. Taxonomy (NCBI): domain Eukaryota; kingdom Metazoa; phylum Chordata; class Mammalia; order Rodentia; family Caviidae; genus Dolichotis; species Dolichotis patagonum. The sequence goes on along the minus strand of PVJX010043043.1, from coordinate 6,927 downwards.
AGGTAGCTGTTTAGTTGTAAGGATATTCTCTTTCTAGCATGCGTCCCTTAACTCTGTGAGGGCGGAAACTTGAGCTGCCCATAGATCTGCAAATGAGGCAATAGGAGTCTTTACTCTCTTCCATTCCCATAAGTGGAACAAATTTAGCTGTACTTTGCTAGAGGCAAGTTTGCTGAACCTGAGTAACCTTTATCTTGATTGCTGTAGACAGTCAAGCAAGATTACAGAGCCTTTCTGTGCCGCTGCAGGTTACATGTAAGTTTTTGGTCATTGTGTCAGTCCACGTTGCTCGCCTCAGACTGTCTCTATTTGTGGCACTCCTTTAACAGGAAATGGCTTTTGCTGCAGTCCTGCATTTCTTATCATTCTGCTGGAGCAGGGCATGCACTTTGAGGCCAGCTAATCAAAGACTGAATCCTGACTTCTCTGCTTTGGGGTGTGTGACCCTGGCCCCACTTTTAGCTCCTTTGAGCCTTGGTTTTCTTTTCTGTAATCTGAGATTACTGATTTTACAGCGACATTTGGAAGACGAAGGGGAGCTGAACACAGGAGGCATCTGACATGGCTGGAAGGGGGGGGGGGTTTGTAGGCAGATGCCCTGTAGTCCTTCCCACATCTTCTTGTTCCTCCACTGAGGGATCAATACGCCTGCCTTGTGGAGAAGAGCCCGTGCTTCCCTTCTGGGAGAGGGGACATCGGTCAGCACAGCCTGGTCCCTGGTGCCACAGTCCATCAGCATTTACCTAAAGTGGCTTCTCCGCTTCCTCTGCTCAGAACAGACTGACTCAGCACCCTCTGGGGACTAACTTCTTTCTAATAAATGAAAAGTTTGAGTCTGAAGTCAGGTAGCATTTTGCCTTAAAGCATTGTCGTAAATGGATTTTTCTTTCTTGGTTAAAAGAAAGTCAGGGAAGATTTAGTATAAGTGCTCCCAGGAGACTTCTTCCAAAATACTTCCCTTTCCAGAGGTAGTCACAAAAATTAGTGCCGAGAGCTGCTCGGAGGTGTGGAGCATGAGAGCAAGACCACGTTACATGTGTCTGTTGGTGAATTTCAGGTGAGCTTGAATTTAACCTCGTGTTTGATCAAATTAAGACTCATATTTGAGGATATGAAAAACAATTCAGCTTTATAAACACAAAGCACCGATAACTAAGAAGGAGATACATTAGAAAGCTGATGAGCAAGTCAAATTACGTCAGATAGAACTATAGTTGAATCTTTTAACTCAGTTTTTCTCTAATAGATAATTTCATCAGTATTTATTTAAATTACAGTCATATATTACATTTGGTTTAAATAGAAATTCACGTTTCATTCAGATAATACAAGTAAGGTTTTCTTTTACTTTCTGACATTTATAAATCTTTCCAAATAGTCTCAATTTGGGGGATAATGAGGATAAAATTGTCATTATTTGCTTCTTTTTGTCTGTGGGCTCTGAGTGCTTTTGGGAATCTTGCAGTTTGCAAGTCAGCTTGGCATTTCCTTAAATTCTGTCAGTTGCTTAGCACCCATTGAAGGATTGCTAATATCTAGAGATCCTTCTTAAGCTGATCTTCTTTTCAAAACATAATAATAGCCTGCTGCATGAACATATAGACACTAGGAAATGTTAGTTCCCCACGGGCCTGATCAGTCGCTTCTTTTTCTAGTTTTCCCATCCATTAATAATCAGCACTGAATGGCAAGTGGGGAGAGTCCTGGTCTGGCACTGAGACATGGAGTTTATTCCTGTTTGTAACAGTTATTTCATATTGTGTCTCACACAGGTCACTTGGACTTTCCACAGCGCGGTCTTCACCCATGGATGACAACACCAACCCCTGCCTGTGACAGGTGGTTAATTTGTCCATCCTCGCCTCTATTTCCTTATGCTTTGCCTGCAGGTCTTCTGCAGCAGGTATAAAGCTAAAACATCTGTTTTCCAGCCTCCCTTGATGCTAAGGTTTGGAAGCAAATTAGACTCTTAGAAGTATTTAGCTCAGATTAGGAAGGGGGAGCTTTCCCTAACTTTGGGATTTTTCCTTCAGAAAAATAGGTGGCAAAAGTGTGTGATTTGTTCAGCAGCATTATGGCACCTGGATATAACATCTGGATCTAGCTGGTGGCGCAGGTGGCAGGGGCCGCAGCGCTCTCGTTTCCAGTGCAGCAGCTGCAGCAGAATGGTCTTGACCCAGCCATCTGCTGGTGTCTCTGTGGCTTGCCTTGCAGTCCTGCAGAGTCAGGGGTCTCCCCGGTTCCAGCTCTGTGATGGCAGATGTGTGTGTGTGTGTGTGTGTGTGTGTGTGTGTGTCCTCAGTGCCCAGCCTATGACCAGATCCTTCTAAGCTTCTACATTTTGTAAACATATGACTTTTTGCACAGAAACCACTTTTTAGAAGCATTTAGTATTTCTACTTATGCTTCTTATTAAGTCTTTGGAGAATGATTGGGGATTCAGTGTATTTTAAGGTGCTTTGTTAAAATGTGATATCATGTACAGGAATTATTATAATTAACACACACAATTTGCCATTTTCTTTGACTAGTGGAATTGAACCAAAACACACTATATAAAATACCCTCTTGCATGTAAGCAGTTAGATCAAAGTGGGTAACTTTGCAGAGGGAAAGGAATAATTGCATAACCAAGCTACACAGTTTCTGCTCCTGCACCTGCAGGCAGTGAGGTTGGGACAGGGTGCGCTGCGGTGCAGGAGGTGGTTTTATAGTTGGAAGAAACCGGGGGTTGGCTGAGTAGGAGCCCTGTGTCCTGAGTTTCTGTACCCTATTACCAAGATCTGCTCAGACTAGAATTCTCTGCAGCGCTTGTGAATTCAGGGTTCCTGGAAGTCAGAGTATGAGATTATTTCTTGTTTTCCATTTTTCTTATAAGCAATGTCACTTGGGAAACTTAAGGTCAAAGTTTTGAGATTGTGAAGGATTGAGTCAATTCCTAACATCATTTGTTATTCTGAAATGCAATTCTGTTATATTTTCTGCAAGAAATCAAATTATTCATTTAGAAAATATGATGATTCTTGAAACATAACAGAAAAGTTTTATGTGCTAAATCAGCACTCTGGGGTCTGAAGATTTCTGAGTTATGATTAGCTTATCTCACTGTTATCACTCATCTGATGCAGCTGCCTATAATATTTGCAGCTTTGGATTTGTGGTTAGTGTTGTGACTCAATCATAATATTTTCCTCATCACTGGGAAAATAAGATTTATAGTCAGTGGACTGCCATGTTCAAACATGATCAATTTTAAAAGAGCAATGTTTCTAGTACTATTCTAAATAGATAAGCATATCCTCCAAAAACCAAATGTTAGTTTTAAAGTGATTAATGTATGCATATTTTATGCTATCATATGAAGTATGATAAAAATAGAGTGAATGCTTAAGTAAAAATAAAAACTTATTACGATAAAAGTCACACGCCCACTGTGTCCCTTCAAAACGCTCCCGCACTTCGGCCACGCTCTTCTCGCTTCCGTCTGAAGAAGCCCGAGTCCACCTTGAGCACCTCTAGCTGTGCTTCTCTTCCTGGCAGTTTCTGTCGTGGCGACGTCCTCATCCACTGTTCACCAGATCCGGCACTGGGTGACCTCTGGCTCTTCCACGAAGCCAACATGACCATGAATGGCAAATGCTTTAAGTCAGTGCACGGCATCAAGGCAGCCACAACAGGGCAAGAAACTGGCAGCACAAGAACTGCCGCAGGAAGTGGAAGAGTGGTAAGTTAGCTGTGTTCCAGGCAGGGCCGGGGAGCGTCTCGGGGGATGAAGGGCCATGTGCCTTTCACGGTAATAACTTCCGAACATTTAAACATTCACCATGTATTGTCATCATATCTCATTTATAAAGAGGTTTTTAAGTATAACATACGGTGAATTAGAAAGAGAATGCCTGATAACTCTGCGTGGCTGTCGTGCCATTGGCTCTGCTGCTCAGAGTAGCGCCCGATCTGACTGGCAGGACTTTTCTGTTTTGCTAACTGTAGCACGGAACTGCCCACATTCGGCCTGAGCCCAGTTCCTCCTCTGAAACATTTTTCAGATTCAGGCTTGAGTCACTTACGAATGAAGTGACTGCATGATTGAATGGTCCTCTCCGTACTTTTGGAGCATAGATTGCTGGCATAGTGAATTAGATTGCCTACAGCTGCGAATTGAAAAAGTCACTCTTGAGATATGTTTTTAGTATTTATTCATGATTGTGCTAAGTGTTTGGGCAAGTGTGAGACACTTAACCTCTAATAATATTTAAATATATATCATCTCCAAGCTAACTTCTGCTGACATTTATATATCTTGGTATATGTTTTTATATCTATTTTTACATTTCTTTTGCTGAAAACCTTGTGTATATATGTCTGAATACACATATAGATAAAAATACATGAAACAGTGAAGCGTGAAATAATAATGACGCATCCTAGTGATGTGTGATATCTAACAATGCTTGCTTTGTCTGCTTTAGTGATATTATCAATTCAGAGACAAGACAGGGGTTCTTGGGAAGCAGAGAGGGCTGCTGGGACCACCCACACATGCTGGGGTCCGAGCTGGGGAGTCCACTTTGCACTCACTCTGCTCCTATCCATGCAGAGGTGCATACCATGCTCAACACAGAAAGAGGAATCCTCTTCTAGATGAAGGTGAGAGGAAGAAAAGGAGGATGATGCCACTTGTTTCTGTAGATCACCTGTGCTCGGTACCAAAGAGAGAAGGAAATATAAGAATCTTCCCCTGGGAAATGTGAAAATACCTGAGAAAAGGATGTGATGTGTTGTCACTGACTGCAGTTTAAATGTGACAGGCAGATGTGCCTCATACTTTGGAGAAACAGAAGAGTCACTCATATGATATATTTAGATAGGAGACAACACCTTGCCACCCCTGTCCCGAAGGTGGACACATGTCTGGCAAGAGGGTGTGATCACTAATCCTGATACGTGAATTTCACCAGATGAAGAGAAATCTAGCAGATTAGTGGAGCACACTCCTTAGTGTGTGTGGGTGGTCATGGCCCCTTGTTGTTTCTTTCTGGTGCTTTTTACCTGACCTGCTTCCAAGGCACCATGACCTAGGCAGCTTTGGTCTTCTATACCCTCTGCCATGAGTTTCTGCCTTGAGCCTGCCAACCATGGACTGAATCTCCCAAAACTGTGAGCTAAATTAAAACATGTGTGTTAGGTACTGTGTATAGCAATAGGAATATGACTACTACAAAACTACCATTCATGGACTTGCAGAGTGCCTCATTCATCACCACGGTATCCCACGCAGTGCTACCTCTGACAGGAATGCACTTCAAGGCCAAAGAAGTTAGGCGATGGGGTTATGCTCTTAGAACACACAGGTCTTGCCATGTTCTTCACCACCCAGAAGCGACTGGATTGTTAGAAAGGTGGAATAATCTTTTCAAGATGTGAGAACAGTGCCATTTTGGCAGTAAGATTCTCCAGAAGGTTGCTCATGCTTTGAACAGCATGTGCTACATGGCACTGTCTCTCCCATCGTCGGGTTTCATGGATTTAAGAGTCAGTGGTGGGCGTGGAAATGGAACCACCCACTATCACCTTTGGTGGTCCATTGGCAGCATTTTTGCTCCTGTTCCTGTGAACCTAGACTCTCCTGGATTAGAAGTTCTAGTTTCACAGTGGGAAAAGTTTCTACCGGGAGACATAACAGTGGTTCTAATAAATTGAAAGCTAAAGTTAAGATGTTCCTCTGGTCATCTTGGGCTCTTCACGCTCCTGAGTGAACAAGGCAAAAGGGAAATTATGGTGTTGGCAAGGGTTACAGATTCAGACTACCAAGGAGACACTGGCAGAGGAGGAAGAACGAGTATAGTTGGATGCAGGAGACGCTTAGCATATCCCTTAGCTTCAAAGTCAATGGGAAACTGCAATGACCCAGTCCAAGCAGGGTGACAAATGGCCCAGAATCTTTAGCCATAAATGTAGGGGTAACCATGCCAGGTAAGTAACCAAGACCTGTGAGGTGCTTGCTGAAGGCCACGGGAATGCAGGATGGGTAGCTGGAGAAGGCGGTTTTATTACCAGCTATTACTGCATGACCAGTTACAGAACCCAGGATTGTAACTGTCATGAGTATTTCTTTCCTATTTTGTGAGTGTGCTTTTGGATATGCACACATATATTAAACAGGTGAATTTGTTTTCTTTCTTTGTAACAACATTGATTGGCTTAGTATTGGTGCTTAAGGATGATTAAATCTACATTATAGTATTTAAGCTATGAAATGTCAGGAGAAGAGTCAGCATCACCCAAAAGAAAACTCTGCCTTCTGTTCTGGGGAGGGAATGGGTGAGTTCCTACTTGTAAGCAGGATATTTGAATCCTGTTAGTAAGATTACAAACTTACTATTGCATTTGGTGAGCAAATGTGGTCTAAGGAGATGAGTCCAGCTGTCAAGTTGACAAGAGGCAGGTTGTGACTGCTAATTCCGGCACGTCAGCTTGAACAGTTTAAGGAATCCCCAGCTAATTAGCGGAGAACAGGCATGGGTGTGTCGTGGATGGCTGACATGCAGTGACACGCAAGCCAGCAGCTGGTTGGATTCACTCCGGATGTGGGTGGCACTGAGCAGTGGGCTTCAGCCTGCAGGAGATGAAAGGTGGAAGAAAAAGGAGGAGGAGGAAGAGCAAGAAAGAAGAGAAGGTGGAGGGGAGCAAGGAGGAAGAGGAAGAAGAGAAGAGGAGGAGGAACAGAAGGAAAAAGAGGAGCGGGAGGAGGAAGCAGAAGAAGAGGGAGGAGGAGGTGTAGGAGGAGGAAGAACAAGAGGAAGAAGAGGAAAAGGAGGACAAGGAGGAAGAAGAATTAGAATAAAGAAAAGAAGAAAGAGAAAGAGAAGAAGAAGAAGAAGAAGAAGAAGAAGAAGAAGAAGAAGAAGAAGAGGAGGAGGAGGGGGA
>PVJX010043042.1:0-13863 GCA_004027295.1 Dolichotis patagonum | reverse complement strand
CCATACTCACCTGCTATTTCTTTCTGATGAATTGACCTTTCCATTTCCAAAGTTCTGATATGGCCAACAGACCACAGAAAGAATTCTCTTTAGGCTCCTTTTTTAAACCAGCAGCTACAGTGATCTGCTGGCCTTGCTTCAGGGCCACAGCTGCTTTCATTGTGTCTCACAGGTTCTGTGATGTGATATCTTCATTTTTACTTTTTATTTTATTTTTATTTTTTGGTACCAGGAATTGATCTCATGACCTTGCACTTACCAGGCAAACCTTGTGCCACTGAGCTATAGTCCCAGCCCCTTCATTTTAATTAAATTATAGATATTGTTTAATTTCTTCTTTAATTTCATCTGTGACTCATTGGTTGTTCAGGAGGGTGTTATCTAATTTCCATGTGTTTATGGATTTTTTGTGATTTCTTTTGCTATTAATTTCAAATTTCATCGCACATGTTCAGGTAATATGCATGGGATAATTTAAACTCCTTTGCATTTACTTAATAAGTATGTTCCATGGGCTAGTATGTGGTCTATTTTAGAGAACAGTCCATGTGTAGCTGAGAAGAATGTGTATTCTGATGTTGTTGGGTTCTGTATGTCTAAGTCCATTTGTTCACAGGTTTGGTTCAATTCTGATACTTCTTTGCTGATTTTTTTTCTCTACTTGGTTTATCTCTTTGTGACAGTGGGGTATTGAAGTGCCTCATTACAATCATATTATTGCTTATTTGATTTTTCATGTCTATTAATATTTGTCATATAGTTTGGTATTCCTGTATTTGGTGCATATATATTTTTTTTATGATTATTATCGCTTCTTCTTGAAATTTCTCCTAACAAGTATGTAGTAACATTCTTTATCTATTTTGATCATTCTTGGTTTCAAGTTCACAATGTCTAAATACAAAGAGTAACCCCTGCTTTTTTCTGGGTTCTTGTTGCATGGAAGATTGATTTCCATTCTTTGACTTACAGTCTGTGGACTTTTTTTTGAGTTAAATGTGTTTCTTGTATACAGCATATTGTTGGGTCTTGTTTCTTGTTGCATTCTGCCAGTTTGTCTCTTTTGATTGGTGAATAAAGGCCATTTACATTTACATTAATTGATTTGTATTGGTTTATCTTTGCCATGTTATTTTCCCACTGTTGGTTCCTTGCTTTTTCCCATGTTTAATTGCTTGCCCTGCCTGGTGGTTTCTTTCTGTTGTTGTTCTTAGAATTGTGGTCATTTTCATCTCTGTCTAGAATATCTTTTAGTACACATTGTAGGGCTGGTTTGGTTGTCATGAATTTCTTCCATTGTTCTTTGCCATGGAAGTATCTGTTTCTCCATTCATTTTGAAAGATATAATTTTGCAGGGTACATCAATCTGGGTTGGAAGTTGTTTTCTTTTGGTTGTTGAAATACTTCACTACAAACTCTTCTTGATTTGAGAGTTTGTGTTGAGAAGTCTGTTGTGATTCCAGTGGGTTTTCCTTTATAGGTGATCTGTTTCTTTTCTCTAACAGCTTTTAATATTCTGTTTTCGTGCTGAATTTCTGGGATCTGGATTATTGTATGTCTATGTGTTGATTTATTTAGGTAATGGTTAATTGGAGGTCTATATTCCTCACTTTTCTGTGTGTCAGATTCTATTCCAATGTTTGGGAAATTTTCTGCTAGTTCTTCTGCAAAAAGTCTTTTTATGTCATTTTTATTAATTCCTACTTTTTCATTGATATCTCTGTTTTATTTTGTTTTTCTTTGCATCATTTTGTAGCTGTTGAATTGTTATTTCTCAATTCTTTGTTATTTTAAGAGATTTTTCCTTTTGTGATTGCTTGCTGTGATCTTGTTTTCAAGGTCTAAGAACTCTATCTTCAGATTCATTCAAGTGGTTTTGTCAGCTTTCAGTGGAATTTTTAATTTCCTGGGTTTCTATTTGAATTCATTTCATGCATTCTATTTTTCCTATATTGATCTTTCACAGTTTTCCTGCACTTTCTTATTGTCTTCTATTTTTTTTTTAAATCTATCTCTACTCTAGATTTACTGAACATTTCCTTCATGATTGTTGTAATTTCTTTTTTTTTACATGAGAGATTACTCCTGATCTTGTTGCCTCTTTAACTTCATGGATTTGTTTGTTTCTTTACTTTGGTTGCTATCATTTAAGAAATTTCAGATGTGGGTCTTCCATTTTTCTCTCGTTGTTTCCTGAACTTGTTCTGGGTGGGCTGGAGATCTGAGATTGCATTTTGTTTCTAGGTCTTGTCATTTTCTATTTAAAAATTTTTATTTTTTTCTGTGTTGATCTTTGTAAGTTTTTTTGTAGTAGGCAGCTATCTTATTAGTATCAAGTTGTTTCTAGGAAAAATGTGTTCTTCAAGAAAGTCTTCCGTGTGTAAGAGGCTCTTGGCTTCTGTCTATCTATCTGAAGATCCTACCTTCCCAGTTAATTAAGAGTGAGATACTGGTATCTGTTTGTCTCAGTCCCCAGCTTTTGTTGCTGGGCTATGGTGAGGTTATTATTTCAGAGCCTCTCAGTATTGTTACAGAAGGGCGAACAACTGATTGTAACATATATGACATCCTGGCTAAAGTAGTATAATTAGCAATGATAATAGCATCAAGCACAGTTTAGAAACTGGCACACTGCAGTAGCTATTAATTTTGTACCTTAAACCATAGGAGCAAAATCTACAATTATATGACACAACTGATAGTAAATTGGGGACTTTTATACAAAGTGTTTCCTCTTGGTAGAGTGGTTTTACTCTGTGGTGGGGAAATTGAAGAAGAATAGTGGATAAAACCAAGGTAATTGAAATGAAAGCAGAAGCAAGGCTGCCAGACAGTATGACCACACCAGCTTTGGGAAACTAGAGAAGAGGGTAGAACAGAAAGAATGAAGGAGTAAGCCAAGGATTATTTGAACTTGGTCTCTGGGTTTGGGAGATGGGATTAATTTTCTGTGTCTGGGGTTCTCCCCAGCTGTTTATAAAAGAGGAAAAAAGAGAAGAAAAAAAAGAAAAAGAAAAAAAAGAAAAAGAAAAAAAAGGGGGAACTGTGGTGGCCCCACCTACCTGCTTCTATTTCATGCCTTTAACCCCAAGCAAAATGCTAGTTCACCTAACTTGCTACCTGCTGGCTCATATTGTTGTTGCTGCTTCCAACTTTTCATGCTGTTAGTCCCACCTGTTTATCTTGTGTGCCCTAGTTGGGACCCTACTGTGTTGCTGGCATTCTCTCTGGTCTCGGGGACTTCCCATGCAGTTCACCTGGATCAGAGCAGTGGCAATTGAGTGACAAAAATCTTAATGGTTCTAGCACTGATAAAAAGTCTAAATCCAGCCACATGTGGTGGCACACACCTGTAATCCCATTACTCATAAATAAGGCTGAGGCAGGAGAGTCACTGTGAGTTCAAGGATAGCCTACACTACAAAGTGAGACTGTGTCTCAAAAACAACAACAGTAACAACAACAAAGTCTAAATCTAAAGTGTTCTCTGGGACTCAAGATAAACTCTTGGCTGTGAGCCTCTGTGAGAATCAAAAAGTTAAATGCTTTCGATATATAATAGCACAGGGTGAACATTCCTGTTTCAAAAGTGAGGAATTGGGATATAGAAAGAAAGCAGATCAAAGCAAGATGGGTAACCAGCAGGGAAAACATTAAATGCTGTAGTTCTATGTTTAGCATCGAGGGCAAGTTATAGTGAGGTGTGAACTCCAAAGGATTTGGAGGGCCTGCTCTTGCAGCATCGTCTATTGGAGCCAACATGGCCTCTCTGCTAGGCTGGCTTTGCTCACTTCCTGTGGTTCTTCTAAGTAACTATTTCACATTCTTGGCAGCTTTAACTTTTTGGAGTTTCTACTATACCTTTGACTTCGCTTTTATAGCTTCAAGCATCACCCACTCAGTGGGTCCTGACTGGTATTTTGACCTTGCCACTGTCTTTTGTTGGTCCTCTGAGGTCTTCTTTGGAAAGGAATAGAAGTCTCCGTGACTCCATAGCTCTTTTTTTTTATTTTAAAGAGAATAAAACAAAGCAAAGCAAAGCAGAACAAAGCAGATCAGAACAAAACAAAGCAAGCACAAAGGATTTCAAAACAAGAAAACAGGAAATCAATAGTGGACACTATAATGTCTATTGTTTCCTTTGAAATAGTTGTCTATACTTTTACACACAGTAAGTTAATTCAAAACAAAATGGTATAAAAGCAATCAAAACAAGAGAATGAGAGCCTTACGAGTCTTCAAAACCAGGCAATAGGAAATCAATAATGGCTACCATAATTTTTCTTGTTTTCTTCAAAATAGCTGTCCATACCTTCACACATATTGAAATCATATAATTGAAAATAGACTAAAATCAATCAAAATCAAGAATAAAACATTATTAGACTTCAAAACAAAATGATAGGAAATCAGCAATGGCCACCATGATGTCTCATTTTCTTCAATGTGGTGGATCATACCATCACACATACTGAAATCAATTCTTGTAAACTCTTCAGGTGAAGTTCTAGGCATATAGAAGCCTTTACATATACATCTATCCTTTCTGTGATATACTGAGTCTGTTTCATGCATTCTGTTTTATTTTTATATTGTTCATTTAAGGTTTCCATCTTTTTGAAGTACCCCTCAGTTTTTTTTAACTATGTCTTCTTTAGATGTGTTCAGCATTTTCTTTATTCTGTTTATCATTTCTTCTTTCATGATCCAATCTGTTTCTTTTAATTGGTGAATTGAGGCCATTTACATTAATGGTTATAACTGATATATATTGGCTCATTTTTGTCATGTTATCTTTCTGCTATTGGTTCTTTACCTTTCCCCTTTGTTTAATTGTTTGCCTTGCTTAATGTTTTTTTTTTTCTGTTGGTGTTCTTGGAGTCATAATTTTTATTTCTATCTAGAATATCTTTCAGTATTCTTTGCAGTGTTGGTTTGGTAGTCATGAAGTTTTTCAGCTGTTCTTTGTTGTGTTGTGATTTCTCCATCAGTTCTGAAGGACAGTTTTGCAGGGTACATCAATCTGGGTTGAAAATTGTTTTCCTTTAGGATTTGAAATACTTCACTCCATGTTCTTCTTAACTTCATTGCTTGTACTGAGAAGTCTGCTATGATTCTGATAGGCTTTCTTTTGTAGGTAATCTGTCTGTTTTTCTCCAACAGCTTTTAATATTCTGTTCTTATGATGAATTTTTGAGATGTTGATTATTATATGTCTGGGAGTTCTATATGCTTCACTTATCTGTATGTCAGTTTTCTTTCCCATGTTTGGGAAATTTTCCACTATTACTTTTGTAAGTAGTATTTTTATATCATTTGTGTTGCCACCTTCTTTTTCATTTACACCTATCAATCTTATCTTGTTTTTCCTTGCATCATCTTGCAACTGTTGAATTGTTATTTCATGATTTCTTGATATTTTTAAAAGATCTTTACTTTCCTGTTCACTAGCTGCAATCTCATCTTTAACATTTGAAAGTCTATCTTCACATTCATTCAGTTGGTTTTGCTAGCTTTTGATGGAATTTTTGATTTTCTGGATATCTTCTTGAATCTGTTTCATGCATTTTATTATATTCTTATACTGTTCATTTAAGGTTTCCATCTTTTTGCAGTGCTCCTCAATTTTTTTTAACTATGTCTTCTTTAGATTTGTTCAGCATTTCCTTTATTATGTTTATCATTTCTTCTTTCATCTGGGAGATTATTTCTGATCTGAGCTCCTTTACAGCTTCCTGGAGTTGTTTCTTTACTTCAGTTGCTAACATTTCAGAAGTTTTAGGTATATGGCTTACACTTTCTTCTATGTCCGTGTCTCCTAGGCTTGTTTGGGATGGGTTGGAGGTTTGAGATTGCATTTTTCTCTTTTGTTTTGTCATTTTCCTGTATTCCCCTGGAGAAGCTGAATGCAAGATCTCACTTGCTTCCTGGATTGAGGATATTTGTCTGTACTGCAGGGAGTTTCCTCTGTTGAGTGGAGGTCATTAGTCAGGCCTTACCATATCCCTAATGGCACTCAAATATGGGGAGTATGCTGAGTGGACCTTTATTTAGTGCAACTCATGAGGTACTCTGAAGCTCCCTGGCTGCTTGAGGTTGCTAGGTAGGACTCTAACATGCTCTGAGTGGCATACCAAAGCCAAAGAGCTAGATGGATCATCTGTGCAGGCCTTCAGCTCATGCCACATGGTGCGCCAAAGCTCCCCAGCTGCTTGGGGTTACTGTGCAGGTTCAAAATGAGGTGCTGAGCTTGCACAAGTAGGTGGAGTTCACTGTGCAGGATTTTGGCTCACACCACTGAGCACAAGTGGCTTCCCTGCCACTTGGGGTCACTGGTGGGGCCCAGCCAGGACCCAGGCGACTTATCACAGCCCCTGGGGGCACTGGGCAGGGCCTCATGAGATTCCGAGTGAGGTGCCAATCTTGCACGGCTAGGTGGAATTCGCTGTGCAGGCCTTTGGCTCATGCCACCCAGCCCATGACTCCATAACTCTTGCATGTTTTTTTTTTTTTTTTTTTTTTTTTCTTTCTGAGACAGGGTCTTGTTAGGTATTATAGGCTGGCCTTAGACTCACTATGTAGGCCAGGATAGCCTCAAACTTATGGCAATCCTCCTGTCTGAGCCTCCTGAGTGCTGGGATTACAGGCACCACACCTGGTTTACCATGGCCACAGAGGCCCGTGCATGTTTAGGTAGATGCACTCAGGGAAACTTTCCTAGGCAGCCCTGAATGGGAATGACCCCCTGAGAGCTCCTCTCAAAGCAAAATCTTTCCATGGAATTTATCCTTTTATACTCTAGAGCCTCTGAAGTATGGAATCTGTCCAATTCCTGAGATACCTTTAAGCCATCTTTCCTACTATCCTAGTGTAAAACACTTGACTTTTTAAAAAAAAAAGTCAAATTGTTTTAGCAATCATGTTATTCCTGGCCCCACTTTTACAGGTGCTTTGTTTTTGGTGAAACTGTAAAAGTTTTTTTTTTTTTTTTACAACCTCTGGCGCATTTGCTTCTTGTTCTTAACAAATTTGGCCAAAAGCAGCCAGTAGTACCCATGTCACAGCCTGGAAATTTTCTCCACCAGATTAGTTCACCATTTTAAAATTTAGCCTCATATGAAGTCTTAGGCATGGGCAATATGTAAATAGATTTTTTTGCCAAAATAAAACATGCATTGCTCTGACCAGAATCACTCACTAAACTCTGCATACAGCAATCTAGGGCTCCATGGGCCTGCTTCTCCAAAGCTTTTCAAATTCCTCTGGCAAATAAGTTTCATATGGCCAAGACCGCACTCTTGGTACCAGTTTTTTGTATTAGTCCAATTCCCTGTTTCTGGGACAATACCTCCAATTTTATAGAGAGGTTTATTTGGCTCACAGTTTCCAGTGGGTGCTGTCTAGGGTTGGCTGATGGCAGGGCAGACATGGCACGCTGCAAGAGCATGGTGGAGAAAAGCTATTTATTCCACAACTCTCAGGAGGCAGAGAAAGAGAAAGGAGGAGCTAGGGGCAAGAGTACACACTTCCAGGTCATGCCTCCGGTAACCTGCCCTCTCTGACCGGGGCCCACCAACAAACAGGAGACTTTTGGAAGGGCAATGTAGATCTAAACCTTAACAAGGGATACAGAAAAACTTTTCAAGTCATTATTATGCTAACATCCCTGTGACACTTTGGAGAAGACCATCATCATATTCATATGACCAATAAACTTCCCTTTACACTGTTCCCCAAGATTTTCTTAAAAGGATTTACATTTCACTAAATAATACTGGTTATTCATAACATACTAGTTAGGAGCCTCCAGGCTGAAAATCTTGGCTCTTCCCTCTTTAGGTGTGTCAGAGCTGAGCATGTTTCTGCATCTGTAAAATGGGAAAGCCATTTCCTGGAGCACTTGGAGAAATTTTAGGAGACATTATATGGGAACTAAAAGATACAGCTCAGGCAAAAGTAAATTAGCTAGTATTGGTATTTTTTCATACCATTGATTTTATTAATTTAAATAAAAAACCCTTGTGCCTATTAAGGTAAAACACTGGATAGTGGGTTCTAGTATTCTGCTACATTCAGCTGGTTGTAGAATCAGAGAGGTGAAAGGAGTTCAGAGGATATTTCCACAATCTCTGATGTAAGTGAAATAAAAACATTTGAAATGACCTTAAGATTTCTTGGTGGCTGCACTTTTCAGAAGGTGTTTCAAGAAATATTAGCTATGCAGTCTGTGCAAAGGAAGATTCCTTTGTGTACTAACCTATAAATGCTGAACATTAAATTCCCTTCTTATGGAATCAATCCATTTGGATAGTACAGGCTCTTATGAGTCCTGTAATTAAGAAAGCCTGCAGACTTTGGTTAATGCAGAATTTGCCACTCTTACCTGGAGAACACTTTTGCTTGTAAGTCTTATTAATAGCCTATAGAATTGATGTTCCTTAGAGACTCCTTGGGACATCTGTTAGTTTGGCTAAAGGAAGCCACGTCTGACATTAAGACTTGATTTCTTGAGACAACTCCCATAAGCAGAGGCTGACGCAGCCCCAAGGCCTCTCCTGACCAGGTCTGAAGCTGATAGCTCTCAGCAAGTGGTTGAAGATCCTTGGCTACTCACTGCTTCCCTCTGGCCTTGTGCAGCATCTGAGCTCCTTCTGACTTCAAGGCTCTCCTATTCTGAGATGGGTCAGCAGGGGCTTTTTAAGAAGAGTCTCCTGGAACCCAAGGAGTTTTATCAATGGGAGGCCCATCTGGCTCTGTAGGTTGGTTGGTGAACTTCAGCCAAGATTATCAAATGAAATGGGCTTTGTCTTGTATCCCTCCTCTATTTCCTCTGCCTTGGGCCTCAAGAACTTTGTGGTCGGTGGGTATTTGGTAGATGGGAGCAGCAGGAAGTTGAAAATAAAGGCAAAAAGCTATTGAAATGCAGAAAAATATACAGTAATTTCTTTAAAAATTAAGAAAACAGAATAATTTGAGAGCTAAATAGATAAGCTCCTTAGTAAAAGATAACCTTGTAGATTGCATCTAGGAAAACTTCTGTTACAGGTTTTGTCTGTCACAGTATGACAGTAGGAAAGAACCATCAAAGGATTCTGTTTGTTCTCATCACTTTATCATCAAGAGAGGCCTTGGTACAGGGGGATCTCTTCTTTTTCAGATTTCAGGTGTGAACTCTTATGTAGCATCCTGTTGTAAAACTCTGTAACCATCTTCTCTGTTCTGAGTCGCAGTAAGAGAAGGGAGAGGATCACACCAGTGCCCTTACAGGATAACTGGCTTATAAAAACAGAAAGAGGGACTTAAAACCTGCAAAAGCACCATTTACTTTGTGGTCCAGAGAGGTGTAGAGTTCCTGCCAAATATCTGAGCTTGGGGCTTAACAATTCAAATTGGAGGTAGTGAATCCAAAGGCCTTTCAGCTTTGTGGAAACTACACTTTGTGGATCTCTGTTACAGCGTTTTCCATGTAGCACTATAATGTTGTGTTCTGATTCTCTGAGCTGTTACATCATGGGAGGGTCTGAGTGATCCCCAGGTAATTAGTAGGTCAGAGAGTTAGGTGAAGAGAGCCAGGAGCCTAGAGGGCTGTGGAAGCTGAGAAAAGGGAGATGGCAGAGCTGAGACAGACTGGGACAGCTACACAGAGGAGGGAGACCCGAGCTGAACAATTATCTTTAATTACTTTAGTTGTAAAAAATTAATGCATGGAAGAAATCTATTATATAACATACCCTTTAGTTATTGGATTCTTAAAAATAACTAAGAGGAGATTTTAAGGGTTCTTCCCACAAACTATATAAAGTAATGTAAAATTGGCTCAATATAGTCATTCTACAATGCACACATATTTTAAAGCATTCTGTACATGATCAATATGCATAATTTTATGTTAAGTAAAAGAAATTAATTAAAAGTTAGTGTACATGGTAACATTTAAATACTATAAATAGATACCCGGTAAAATTTTCTTTTCTCTTTTGAACTCCAGTGCCCTAGTTTTCTTTGCCAGAGGACTAATATTTAATATTCTTTTCAGAGATTAGATGCTTATATAAACTATATATATGGGATTTCTTCTCCTATTTTAAACACTAATGTAACTCTACTGTGCTCATGATTCATCTTAGTTCTCCAGTTAATGTTTGACAGCTGGCTCTATTTCTATTCAAGCACAGTTGCTGTATCTAACATGTACATTTATACAGGGATCATACTTGATCTTTCAGTTCCCTGTTGATGAACATTTAGGTTCTTCTTTGTTTTTTGCTACTAATAACAGTGCTGCTATACAAATCCTTAAAATATATCTTTGCCCATATATCTGCACAGAATATGTAATAAAAGAAAAATTTATGCCCCAAAGAGAATGTGAGTTTTAGACTTTAATAGCATCAAGTAATATATGAGAGTTCTGTTTCCTTTCATAAGCTTTAATCATGACCCCTGGTTGTACTGGGCTTTGTAGAATGGCTAAGATGATGAGAGATACAAATATAATTTTCAGAAGAAAAGAATTTGAGTAGAAACTTAGATTTAAGAGTGAAAGGAATATGTTGGGAAAGAGACCAACCAGAATAATAACCATGAATTATTGAATTCTTACCACATCCTAAGTTATTTATGTAGACCATTTCATTTAATCCTCACAATTCCAGGTGTTGGGTTCCATTATTATTGCCATTTCACAGATGAGGGCTGCAATTCTGAGTGAAATTAAGTAATGGGCTTAAGGTCACATAACCTGTAAAGTGGCAGAAGTTGAGACTAACTTCACAGCTGAAGCACTCAGACCCTGGGTTACATTGCTTGAAGTGTGTGTGTGTGTGGCTTATGAGACTATCTAGAGTTTTACCAAACTGAGATGCTATTCAATGTACGGGAACTCTGAGCCCATTCACTTCATGCTTTACCTTACACAGAGATTTCTTCTACAGCATCCCTGGCTGGTGCTCCGGTCTCCTGGGTCTGCTTAATGCTTCTAGACGTTCTATTTCAAAACAACAGTAAGATTTTCTTGTGGTTAAAGGCTTTCCCAGCATTAGAATATTCCAGTCTATATTTTGTAATTCCCTATAGAGTCCAGACTCTTATCAGTGACTCAGCTTCTATTTTTCCTTTATTTTATCAGTGACTGAACTTCTATTTTTCCCTCACCTAGTCTGACTGGCACCTCTGAGAAGATGGGATCTCTGAAATATGTGACCTCGTGAAACAGTCTAGCCACATTGGGTGTGGTGGTGCACGCCTGTAATCCCAGCACTCAGGAGGCTGAGGGAGGAGGATCACTGGGAGTTAGAGGCCAGCCTGGGCTCCAAAGTGAGTTCGAGGCCAGCCTGAACTGCATAGTGAGACACTGTCTCAAAAGACAAAACAAAACAAAAGTGTGGCCAGTGGCTGAATAATGAATGAAAAATAAATGAAAATAATGAATAAATAAATTTATATTGAGGTTAAAGTTGATTTCATTCAACTTCCATAATGTTAGATACTGCTTTGAATTTTCTCTGGAGGGTAGAGGGGAAGTAGACTGTCATTTAGAATAAAAATAGGGTATTTACACCTCAGCTTCCCATGTGCTGAGATTACAGGAGCGTGCCACCGCACCTGGCCATTTCTATATCTGTTCTTGAATACAACCTGGAATTTATTTCTTGATGCTAGAATACCATACTTTCAAAATTTTCTTTGAGATCAGGGTTGGGCAGGTCCGTGCATTCCTCCAAGGTGGGATGCTGTGAGAGAAGGAGGCTCAAAGTTGTTGATCAGTTGTTGATCTACAGTATCAGGAATTCAGACCAGTCAGGCACAGAGACGACTATGTGTGTAGGCCTAGCCTGGGCCAGGACCTTTGGAAGGGATAACCGGCAGTCCCCTTGGGTAGTGGTGGTGCGTAGGACTTCACAGTTATTCTGTCACCAGCTTCAAACATCCCTTCCTCTCTGTGAAGCTGTCACTCTAAGCAGGCAGGGAAACAGAGTGAAGATGGGTTCGCTGCTGAGAGAGGCTTCAGGGCTCCATGAGGGATTGTGAGATAAGGCCTGGAATGTTCCATAGCTGGCAAGGCCTTGTGAGCGCGGGAAAGCAGACTTGCCTTCCAAGCTCATAAAGCACAAGTGAAATGTGGATTTCAGAATTATTTTGAAAAACATTTTGTCTTCCAAATAACTGTCTGGATTGAGATTTAAATCAAGCTCCTTCCTGGTTGCTGTGCCTTTGGACAGAAAACTTAATTTCCAAGCCTCAGTTTTATTCCTTTTTTTTTTTTTTTTAATGTAGGGCTAATAGTATCCTATGTCATGGGCTTGCAGAGACAGTGTGATGGGCTTGACAGCAACTGGTGTTTATGGAGCACATATTCATGAGATATTGTCTGATATAGCTCTTTGATGAAGGGTACATAATGTGTGTGTGCAGGTAATTTTACTAAAATACATAAAAATGTTAATGATTCAGTATACAATTATTTCATAGACTGTATGTAGGTAAAACTGATAGTTACTTTAGATTGCTAAGGTAATGCAGTTGGCAGGGATGTTTTATTTATTTATTTTTACTTTGTTAGGCTCCAGCCAGTGTCACATAAATCTGCTCCATGTCTGAAGGCACTCAGCGCTCCTGCATTCATCTCTGTCCAGTGCTTGGGCGTCAAGTAATAGCCTCAAGCTGGTTATGGATGCCTAAACTCAGACTCCGTCTACCTATATGATCCAGAAAGAAGGATGACTTTACTCACCTGAAACTGTTATTAGAAAGCAAGTACTTGAACCTATGGAGAATGAGAGGGGAAGGAGCGCGGTATGCTTGGGGGAGAGGGAGGATGCTGGTCTAAGAGGGGGGATGGACTGGTTTGCACTTGTAAACAAAGATCTGAGCCTGGGGCTCTTCTGGCTATTAGAGATCTAGCCCAGATATTCCCTACTCAATTGCTGTTCAATTTAGGTCTCTGCAATTCATCCATTTGATGGGATTTTATGAGACATTTTATAGCAACTTCCTGCCACTGTTTGGAGAAACAATGTCATAAGATTCAACCTTTTTGCTTTTTCCATTTTGTGCGATGGCTCTTGCAAAAATAGCTTTTATGTGACTTAACACACTTGGCTGCCTGAGGTTTCTACTGCAAATATAGGCAAGCTTCAGTCAGCAGGAGGCTTCTGATTTGAGTTTTGGAAGGAGCACATATTTTAAGATACCTCGTGGCCGTTTTTGACAGAAAGTAAAAATACCCGAGCTTGACTTTTCTGGATTGCTCACCTTGAGGGGCCCCTTTTTGTCTTATTATTCTCCTAAGGTGGTTAAAGTTATGGATTTTGGAGTAAAACAGACTTGGATTTTTGTCCTGTCTTCAAGTCTTTTCTGCTATCATCTTGGGTGACTTAGGAGCATTTGTGAATTTGCTTTCCTGTCTGTGAAATGGGGATGACATCATCTCACAGGTTTGATGTGAGAGTGTAAAGTGCTTAGTGCCTGGCATGGAGTGAGCCTTAAGAACTAATATTGATTATATTTATTGATTATATTTACTGCTGTCCTCACTGCTTTGTCTTCCTCTTGCCTTGTGGTAGTATAACAAGCTTGTCTGTTTGTCTGGTCATGTATAATTTTCTTTCTTGCTTTTGTCAGTTTTTGAACTACCTTGCTCAAAACAAAACAAAATAAAATAAAAACTACCTTGTTTTCTGATTCTCTCTTCTCATATAGCTATGAGTGCTGTATGACAATTCTTTATGTGTCTGCTCATACGTGTTCACTCAGAGCACATAGTAGATTCTCTGTATATATTAATTTAACTATTTCAGTCATTTCTCTTTTCTTCATAGGTTCTCCATAAGAACAATTGTATTTTGAAATTAAGGGTCTGG
>PVJX010043041.1:0-13861 GCA_004027295.1 Dolichotis patagonum | reverse complement strand
AGTGGGAGAGCCAGACAGCCGCTACATGTGATTATGAGAGGAATAGGGAGTGGGGTGATGTGCTAGCAGAACAGGTCAGCAGCAGGAGGAAGACCACATGTAATCCCTAGCAAAACTCTAAAGGATCCTTGTTAAAACCTCTTTGCCACTTAGGAGTTAAACCTACTTATGCTGGAGCAAAACCCTCAGTAATATAGTGCCTTTTGCCCCATGAACCAGTGATCTCTTCATGACTGATGCCTACTCAAAAAGTATCATTGTCATATCTAAGAGTGCTGGTCTGTTTTCTTTATTAATTGGACTTTCAAAATGATTAAGAGTGCTACAAGAGGTAATAGTACAGATGGAAGGAAAGAATAACTTGTATCATTAATGCACATTTAGGTGTTAAGGGGGGAAAGCACAGAAGCTATTTTCCAACTTATACTCCATATGAGCATATGTCCTTCTGCTGTTGTCAGTGGACAGTCATAACGTGCAGGGTAATTATTAGATAGCATATTTGAGGAAAAGGCATACAAGAGTTTTTCCTGTGAGGTAATATATTTCTCATTCTCACATAATGGAAGATGTAAGCCTTCTTTTCAACTGAGAATTTGAGACACACCACTGTTGCCCCAGCTCATCCCAGTCTCTTAGCTGGAGTTAGCATATTACACAAAGCAAAGTTTCCAATGCTTTATATGACTAGGTATCCAGGGGCTTGGAAGTTGATATACTAGAATCTGGTATTCTAGAATTCTAGCACCATCTCTACTGCTGTTTGAGTCATCCTAAGCAATTGGTATAATCTTTCTGAGCCTCAGTGTTCTTATCTGCAAAATGAGTACTAGCTAACATCTAACATCACTTCATATGATTTTATACACTATAAAAATGTACTTATATCAGGGGTATTTACAAGCAGAAAGGTATACTCCCCAACCCACAAGCCCTCACCTAGGCCCCTTTGGAAAACTAATTTGTTAATGTTGTGAGCAAAGAATGTGCTCAAGGAACTGTATCTGTGCAAACTTAACTGGTTTTCAGGAAGCCAAATAGTGGCCTTAGTCTCACTGACACTTTCATATCTCCAAATGTATAGCAAAGGGGTACTTTGCAGTCCAAGTGATCTGAGTTTAGCACCGGGCTATGTCATTCATTATCTATATGAGTTTGGAAAAATTAGCATCCTTGAGACTCATCATTCTCGTCTGTAGAATGAAATTGATCATTGTTGCTATCCCTCAGGGTTGTCCTAAATTTTAAGTTAGATTGTGCATATAATACTTAATATGTGCCCTGGCGTGTAGTAGTTTTTTTAAATAAATAAGGGCTTTATATGCTTTTAATATTTTATGTGATTAACAAACTCTGAGATTATACATACAGTAGGTTTAATTTTTTTTAAAAAAATTCTTCAATGACTACTGTGTGCCAAGAAGTATTGCAGAGAAATAATGTTGGGCAAAATCTCCTGCCCTCATGGTGTTTAGTCTAGTGATTCTGAGTAAATTGTGAGTGAGTGAAGGCAAGATTCCATCCCAGTTCAGAAATTCATATTTCTGCCGTCAAGATCCTGTAGGCCTAGGCTAAAGGGGAGGTGGTTATTTTGTCATACTCTAGCACTAGGCTGCTTTGTAGGGCAATGGGGAAGAGGGTACAGATAGTATCAGGCACAAGAGAAAATGCAAGGGAAGTAAAATTGTGTTCTTAAGGACAAATTGCGTCTATTTCAAAAATTGGGAAACCAAGTCCGGTAGGAAAATAAGATGAACAAGTAACGCTTTACTAGGTGTGCACATGAATAAAACTACTAAATTCTCTCTTAAGTTCTTCCTCTCCAACTCAATGCCTTTCCTTTCCTTAGTAAAGCATGAATTTACAGGAGAACCTAAGAATTCACCCAATCTCTGTGATGTACAACCAGCATGAGCTACATAGGGACTGGCTTTGTATATGATTTCTAAGTCAAGGGTCAGAGCATTGTGTGGGTCAGTGAATCAGGCTCCAGTCCCAGGCCCAGTTTCAGTCTCAGTCTTTTAGGAAAGACAATTACTAAAATAGTATCCAGTGGGAATTAAGATACCTTGTGAAAAGACTTGAAGGGCTGATCACCATAGCAGATGCTTATTCATGCATGGTGGTCACTGCCTTGGAGCGATCAGATAGAAATAAACAAGGACTCTGGCAATGGCAGGATTGGGGAAGACCTGGTGAAGCAGAGTTGTATGTCAGAGAAGTTGAGTTGCTTTGAATGTTTCCTGAGGGGGGAACTTCCTGTTTCATTGGAAAGTGATACTCTCATCAATGACCAGCTCCCTCTTGGCTGAGGTGAAATGGGGTACTTTTCCAACTTTTACTATCTGTCTCCTCTTCTTGCTTTTGGCTAAAGAAGGAACAAATCACTCTGTGTTGCAAAGAGCTGATTAATACCTCGCATGCTGCAGCTTCCCTTAGACTGTCATCTTGCCTGACAGAACTGGGGAAGAGAGTAGGAAGGATCAATCTTTACCAAGACTTTCCAAGGTTAATATGAGTTGGCATTTGTGTCTCTCACCACATTTGCAATAGAGTTCTGAAAGACTCAGCCTCATGGAAACTTGGCATTCCTCTTTTCAGTCTTGCATTTCTCATTTTAGTCTTGCTTTTCCTTTCTCTACCACTTCTTTCTTTCAAGTTCTGTATCTCCCCAAGATCAGTTTAATATGCCCAGTATTGAAATCATTCTAGGAAAAGCAGTCAGCCTTCACCTTTCGCTAACAACTGGATTGAGGACTGAGGAAGCCTGGAGGTTTACTGGTTGCCATGGTGAGGAGTAGGCCCTGGGAGGAATAAGAAGCTGGGAGATTCAGCTTTTTTGTTTGTTTTTTTTTCTGATGAGTTCAGTTTGCTTTTCTTCTCCAACCTCCTCTTCCCTTCTGGTCCCCTCCTACCCACCCTTCCACAATCTCAAGCCACTAAAGCAAAATGAGATTTCTAGGAGCAAAATCAGCTCCCAGTGCAGGCTACACTAAATACAGGCTTCCCTGCTGATGATAATTGATGTGTACTTTGCAATGTAGACGCGTGAGAGGGCGTTTGGAATACAAGATGTTATACCTTTATAGCACGGTGCAAGGAAGGACTGCTGGGAGATGCACGCATTGAAGCTCTCTGAAGCATTTATAGGTTATCATTTCTGGTCACAGAAATCCTACATAAGCATCAACAGGATAATAGGAAAGACATAAACTGAAAGTCAAGAGTTTAGGCTGAAGGGAGGCCTCTAGAAAAAGGGAAGCAGCTCATTATGGAATTTACATCCTCTCTCTCACTCTGTGAGGTCTTTTGTAACTGGGGTCCAGGCATTCAGTCCACGAAATCTCTCTAATTAGCTACTTTCCTTCCAGTTGGTGACCAATGTTGAGCACATTAATAGAGAAATGGGGCTCTAGAAGGGCTTTGAAGTTATTATAATAATAACTTATTAATACTACTATTATCTTATAAATAGTTCTCTTCATTTCAATGCAGTTCTATGAAGGAAGACAGCTGATTCAGGGAGATTTTGTGGATTGGGTGCCTGGAATATAGTCAAAACTGAATTTACTTCCTTCTTAATTGGTACCCTGGGCTGAGGAGTAGTACAGAGAAGAGGAAACCTGAGTTCACCAGCAATGCCATGTCTCCTATCTGCGTTTCTATTTAGGCTATCAGGTAGCATTCCTGTAATGCTAGTCTAGGCTTTTCATCCACCCCAGCCTATCAGTAGGTACTTAGTCCCTTTTAATTCTCCTAATTTATATTCTTTGTTTCCCAAGTTTTAAAATCTTAACCTACTTATGGCTTTGTATATACTCTCAAATCTTTTTCTTTTATCAATGTAATATTTTACTGGCTAGATAGCCCGTTTCCTGAAGGCAGGCTCCGCATCACAGACTCCACTAAATCTCTCTTCAGGGCTCTGAACACAGACAGAGCTCAGTGAATGTCTCAACTTATTGCTTATGAACTGAGAACCACAGTAAGGGGCCATGTTAGGTCTAATTGGCATAATATGATGAAACTGGGACAAGTGGCTTATTATATAGAGAAATAAGATTAAATGTTTATCTCGTGTTATGTAAAAAACAAATTCTCACAGCATTGAAGATTTAAATATGAAAGGCAAACTGTAGAATTATTAGTAGATGAATTTGATTTTTGCACATTAAAAGTAAACATTTCTGTCCGACTGAGGACAAAAAAGTGACAGATTAGGAAAAGTATTTGTGAAATATATGGGCAAAAAGATGACTATCCACAATACTTAGGGCAAGAAAGAGATAAGAAAGCTG
Source organism: Dolichotis patagonum (assembly GCA_004027295.1). NCBI lineage: Eukaryota > Metazoa > Chordata > Mammalia > Rodentia > Caviidae > Dolichotis > Dolichotis patagonum. The sequence continues at coordinate 9,563 of PVJX010043041.1, read as the reverse complement.
ATAAAAACATAAATATATAAATAAGCAAATTACAGAAGGGGAAGCATACATAAATAGATAATAATCATCTGAAGAGCTATTCAACCTTAATACAATCAAAGAAAGACAAATTGAAAGAGCAGAAAGTTACTATTTTATACATATCAGACTGGCAAAATATTTCCAAAGAGTAAGTTGATGAGTTGGAAACAAATACAGAGATAGGGATCCTCACATAGTGCTAAGGATTATGTTAGTGGATCCAGCCATTTTAGAGAGGAATTTAGAAGTGTTTGAAAGATTTCAATTTGTATGTAGCCTACAACAGAGAAATTATACTTCAAAGTATATACATGTATATACATGCTCTCATAGGCACACAAGTGGCTTGCATTAATATATTTGTTGCAGTATTTTACAGTAATAAGTCAGGACTAGAAACAGTCCTACAGAAGCGTCAACAAGATAGTGGATAAATAAAATGAAATGCAACACATGTAAATCGTGGAATACTATGCAATAGTTAAAACAAAACACAGGAAGTCCATAGATAGCGTAGAACTAGCTCTCTATATTTATCAGATTATATGAAAGAGAAAAAGATGCACAGAATAATACTGAACAATACTATTTATGCAAGAAAAACAGAGTGGATGTTCATCAGGAAAGGAGATAAGACTGGGAAGTGCAATAAAGAGGGAAAAATTGAAATAAAATAGAAATAAAATAAAATGAAGTGGATCATGCATGAATTGATGGTGAAAATGTGACTCTAAGAGAATTCCAATCAATTTAAGTATAAAAAGAACATAAAAATAAATGGGATACAATATAAGAAAGTTCTCAAGACAATTTCTGGAAACAGATATTTGCTCAATAGTTGTAACTTTATTTTTGTTTGCTTCACCCTTTTTCTTCTTATACAAGGCAGTGAGTGAACAGGAAATATTAAGAGCCCAGAAGCCAAACACCTGGTATCTTACTCCATTTTGTGCTGCTGTAACAGAATACGACAAAATGAGTAATTTATAAATAGCTTTCTTACAGTGTTAGAGTCTAAGAAGTTTAGGATTAAAATGCCATCATGTTCAATCTCTGGTTTTGAGATGCTGTCTTGTTTGCTGCATGCTCATTAAAGGTGGAATACAGTATCTTCACAAGGCATGAGGTGGGAGGGCAAGAGAGAGTGAACCAACTCCCACAAGCCCTTTGTATAGTAGCATCAATCTAACTCATGAGGGCAAAACTCTGATGACACAAATACTTCCCATCTTTGTGCTGAGAAATTGACCCCAGAAACTCATTCAGTAAGGTACTGGTCCGACTGTCTTGGATCCAGTGAGACTACCTTCCTCATTCACTCAAGAGCAAAGGAGGAGATTTATCTCCTGTACTGAGAGCCAATGCTATAGAAGGCCAGAGATTTCCCTTGATTCTCTGAGAAGTGGGCCACATAGTTTAGGAATCTGAAGGCCAAGACACCTATCTACTGGCTTAAGGAAAATGCACTTCGCATATACAGACACGAGGAATGAACTCAAATATAGAGATACTATCTGGTTGAAGACAACCCAAACACTAGGCTGAAGAACCCTTAGCACGTAAGTGCCTAGAAAACCTACTTTCATCTGCTTCAGCCATGATTGCAGGATGCTGATCAGCTTAACCAAGCCTGGCTCATCTGGAAGAAGGTTAGTATCTGGTAAGAGAAGCAATGGGAAAAGCAATGGGCATAGTTTAAAGATCAACTGTTATGCTTGAATCATGACAAAAGAAGTAATCAGATAGGAATGCCAGTTTCCACTCTAACTTTGACCTTTTTTATTGCTAGAGGATAGCATTCCCTTGTAGTGGCCCCAAGACACAGCCAGATCAGTTTTCTGAAAACCAGGAAAGTGGTATAGATGCGAATGGAGCCGAAAAGTATATGGGCCCTAAAAAGGAAGGGCTCCTGAGAAAGAGCAATTGCTTGTCATTTCCTTTTCATTTCATCTCAGTCAAGATCTTGCAGGCTAGGATTCACATGAGCCAGTGTCAGCACTTGACATTGACCTTGGTTTTAGTGGTACTAAGAGACATAGAGGCCTGGTCCTACTAGACCACAAAGCTGCTTGACTGTCTGTTTGGGGGAAAAGAGGCTCCATCATGTGGTGAGTATTCGTATTTATGCAGGTTTATCTCCTTGCTTTCATCTTTGCTTCTAAACCCCCCCCCACTCTCAAGCTGTGGGGCCCTCAGTCCTCCTGGCTCATTTGTCTACATCTGTTGTCTATCTGTCTGTCTCTTTTTCTCCAAGGTCAGGCAATTGGGATTTGCTGATTTTTAAAAATTTTTTATTTAAAGATTTTTCAGGCTGCCTGCCCAGAAACACAAATGGCATGGGAAGTGCCAATCCTCCCAGGATATTCTTTTGTTCAATGTCCTTGGTGGGATGAGGGAGGGAGAGGGGAGAGTACAGCTGATAGGAAAATGTTGCTGGTTGTGTGTTTCAAAGCTCACTTCTCAGCATTTGTTATTAACTTCTCCCCCTCCTCCTCCCACTGGATCTTTTCTGAAGAGAGAGGCACTGAGGTTGGGACGATAAAGAGAGAAACAAAGAATTACTCAGAGTACTTACTAGCCACTCCGAACATGCCAGGAACTCTATATTGTTTATTTTACTTAATGCTCATAGCAACTCAGGGATGTCAGTACTATTATCGTTCTCTAATTCAGTGGTTGTAAATCGATAGCACGTGCCGCAGCAAGCAGTTTGTATCACTGAAAACTCTGAAAGGTTCACCGTCACTGCTATTGATTGCTGAGAGCACCAAGCCTCAAAGAGGATAGGAAACTGCCCCCAAAGTCTCATGGGCAGCAAAGTGTGGCACTAAAATTCAAACTCAGGTGTATGTGACTTCAGCTGCATTGGTCTTAGCCATGAAGCTGTGCTGCAATGAGTATTAGGTTATTCTCCTTGGACTTGGTACTAATATGTGTGACCATTAATAGAAAAATCCCTCTGGGCCTGATTCCTTTGGTATAAAATGGGAATGACAACCCTTGTTCTGCCAAGCTCCTGGAACTGATGTGAACATCAACTTAACTAAGGGATATAAAATAATAGCTAGCCATTCCTCTGGGTGGGAGGCTAGAGAATGACATGTAACCTGGTCTATGAGTTGGATTGCTTGGGTTCTAGTCAAGGCAATGTCCTGTCCTGGTTCTCTGACTTCGAATGAATTACTTCAGGTTTCTGGGCCTCAACTATAAAGTGGAGTTCCATCCAGTTCTATGAGTCTTTGGTCATTTTCCCTTTCTTGAGTCGCAGACCATCTGCCTGCTGCTGGAGTGAAATGGTCCTTCTCAGGTTTCTTCTTTCACTCTGCTTTCATTGACTAGATCTGAAATGGTATGTAATGAGCAAAGAACCAGAAACAAAAGAGAATCAGAAACAAAAGAACAGTATGTTTTCTACTATTCCCCAATCATCCTTTACTATCACAGTGTTGGTTTTAGGTACTGCCCTTATCTCTACATCCTTGTCATTAATGAAGGGAAGAAACTTTGCCTGATCCAATATCCTTAATGGTCCAGTGTATACGTACTCTCACTATATCCCTTTAAAAACAACTGAGTATCATTGGTTTCATTCAGTGGTGCTGTTAAGAACTATGGCAAAGACCTAGTCAAAGGATTGGAGTGTGAAGGATTATATGGTAACAGAGACTTAACAGTCATTTGCAGTCCTAAAATACTATGTTCCCAGTCATATACTGAATTTATGAAGCATGATTTTACTGAGTATATACTATGTGCAAAGTAATCTGCTGGATGCAAAGAAAGGAACCAGCAGATAGATGGAAGCATATAGCCTGGTGAATAAAGTAGATGTGTCTTTTATCACAGACAGCATTGTTTTGTACTTGATCAAAGCATTCAGAACTTTCTCATCAGATTCTCAAAAACTTCTAGAAGATATACAAGGCAGTATTATCCTCAATTTACAGATGAGAAAACTGGGTCACAAAAATGGTACATATGAGACTGTGTGCCTGTAAAAGTAAGAGAAGAGTAAGAAGAGTCAGTGCCAATTTCCAAGATGATTATGTGAGGAGAACAGATTCTAAAAACACAGGATGGTGAAACATTGGGAGAAACATTATGAGAAGGCTTTGGCTACTGTTCAGCCAGGTTATTTTAGAGGAACTGAGGGCTCACCAGGACTGTACTTTTATGCAGAGCAGTCAAAACCCAACTGGAGACTAATCTCCATTGTCAGTCCACTGGTTTAGAAGGTAGAGAGGGTCCAGCAGGATAAGCAGAGTCAAGAAGGAATGGGACTACTTCCGGTTATCTCTACTGAGCCTGCTTTAGGAAAGTTTCAAAATGGAAAGTCCAAGAAGTTGTCCACAAAGATATACTTATAGCATGTTGACTGAGCCGGCCTTAGAGAGCATCCTAGAGTCTCCTCAGCATCTGTCCTTGGGCAAAGTGTTCTCTGAGCCCCAGGAGTCCTTTAGGTTACCCAGCGCCCAATGCTTTACCCTCTTCCAAAAGTAGAACTGTAGGACATGTTTACCAAGGTTCTTAGCTAATAAACAATCTCTTTTCTGGCAGCCCTTTCCTGTCCTTCTGCTGGAAGAATTGAGCATAAAATTATGCGTGGGAGTGCATGCACACATGTGTATGTCTGAGAGCCAGGGACAGCAGTTGTATTGTCTGGGGACCAGAAGGGATTCTCATCTCCTCTCCAGTGACGTTACTAACTGCTTCCTTCTTCAGATATTTCATTTTACTACCCTTCCTCCTTTTCTTTCCTGGCCCTCCTCCAATTCCTGGGAGGATCTTTGTGATTTGTGCCGTAAGGTCACACTGTCCCATGACATAAATAATGCAAAACACTAGGACTTTCTATGAGATGAATAAAATCTCCAGACATTGAGAACCAGATATTGTGTGAAGAACGACTAACTTAGGAGGGGGAAGGCACAAGAGGGGACTCATCTATGCAGTTATACGCTAGTTAGGTGGTATACATAGTAGTTACCAATGTTAGATCTGGATGTAGATTGTCTACTTCAAAACTTGGTTCTGTATGTTTCCAGCTATCAAAGTGCCTCAAATGCCTTCCCTGTAAGATGTAACAATAGTACTTTCCTTATAAGAGTGTCTCACAAATTCAATGTGTAATTATGAAGTAGTTAGAACAGAGGTGGGCATTGTCAAGCACTCTGAAACTATTAGCTACAAATTGTTTTAGTCTGCCTTATAGGGGATAGGCTCAGACTTTATTCATAACTTCCAAGTAGTCTCCTATTAGGTGCCTGCACTGATGAGGGTGATGGCATTTTCTAAAAGTTTCTGTCCATAGATCTTTGACTCAGCCTTGCCCATTGTGATCAGCCCTAAATCCTTTGAGACCTTCAGAAAGTGCTTTCGGTGCTGGCTCCAGGGTTGAATTCTTTGAGGGTTTAAGACTCACTTGTCTTCTTCCCACAGAGGAAAGAATGGTCTAGATTCAGTAGGAGGTTAGTTGCCCATGAGCCTCAGAGTCAAGAAGCAGGAAATACTGACAAGAGCTGAGGAGGCAGACATAGCCTACAGGGCCTGAGGGAAGGCTCTCCATATCTTCAGCAAGAACATACTCCTCATCAGCAGCCACCAGTTAGCCCGCAAAAGAGGTTACCTCAGGAGATTCATCAGAGGCCTAAGGAAGTGAGAGTGTCCCAAATTAATAAAAACTCCTGTACAGAGGGATGAGGAAAAAGAGTTGAGATATTCAGACCAACTTTGGAGAAACAGAGAATTAAAAATAGCTCAGCTTTTAATATGCTTTCTTTCTTTTTATGTGATGGTGACGCTGAGGATTGAGAATGTTTGAAATTGGACAGGTCACAAGTAACATTTGCTCTGTCTGCTCTAGAAAGAGGTGGTCATATGTAAGGTCAGTTTTCTAGATCATTGTCCAGTCATTACACATTTTTCATAGATCAAGAATATGTTTTTTGTTTTTATGTTAAAAACAAAAAAGAATAAAAACAATGATGCAGAATTGCAAAAAAAAATAATAGGAGACTAACACTGGTTAATATATTGTGTATTGTTTTCAAAGTAGTGGTTCAGATTACAAGATATAGGGCATGAAAAAATGGTCAAACAATTGAAAGCACAAACTGTTCTTTCTGATCAACTAACAGAGACTAGTAGTATAGTTATCTATCTTTTATATATATACATAATATATGAATATATATACAGACATATTGCCATCAGAATTTTCTTTGCAGCAAACATTGCCCCCTACCCCTCCACACACCTGCCCTCTGCTGGCAGCTGTGAAACTTCTGTTCTTTATCAGGCCTGGGCTTGCCTTTTTGCCACATTCAATGGCACTAGGTTAGCTGACACTCAATCCACATATGGTCCCTGCACTGAAGCCAGCGTTAAATTGCACACTAGGAGCAGACAGAGATAACCTAGTTTTGCTTATTTCTAGCCAAAGAAGTCAGCCTAGGAAACTCCACAGTAAAGAGCTGAGAGCTTAAGTCTAGTAGAGGAATAATTCACCCTACAAAGCCTTCAAAAGAGGCAGATCCTTACTAAGTATAGCTTCACTTGGAGATTTGACATTTGTCTGGAATAGGATGAGGATGAAGGATGAATATGTTCCTAAGGACAAGGTAAAAGATGGTACTACCAAGAAGACAGTAACCAGGAGAGAGCTGAATGGATAGTTAATTCAGATAAGATATCTGCTAGGCTAAGCTAAGCCTACCCATATGCTATTGGGATGGAGGAAAGAATTACAGGAAGGGAGCTGCTATTTATTAGATGTTTATTATTATGTGACAGGACAACACCAAGGTGGTTTTTTTTTTGTAATGATAATAAAAACAATGAGCACCTACTCTGTGTTGGGCACTTTCTGCACATGATCTTATTTAATCTGCACACCTATTCTGTGAGTAGAGCATTAACATTTCAACTTGTAGGCAACAGAAGCTCAGAAAAGTTAAGTAACTTGCCAAAAATTGCAGTGCTGGTGCAAATTTGAATTTAGTTATTACTGACTTTGAAACTAGTGCTTACTATACTATACTGCCACACTTCAGTATCAACAAATGCTTCAGATTCTTTGTCCCAGTAGAAAGTTACAGCCAAAAAGAATGTTCTAATTGTATTTGTCATGGTAGATTAGGACAGATGTTATAACAAATGACACAGATATCTCAGTGGTTTAATAAGTCAACAATGATTTCTTATCCATATCACAGTCCAAAGGTGGGGAGCGGTGAACTGTCAGGCTCTAATCTATATAGTTATTGAACGACTAAGCTCATTTCATAGTGTAATTTTCCCAGTTTCAGAGTTGTGGGAAGAGCGGATACAGAGGAGGCATACCTACTGTTAACTTTGTCATGCTGTAGAGAACTGAAACAACTCTGCTAACATTCTACAGGTAAGGAATGACCACCTCATTGCAAGGGAGTCTGAGAAATGTAATTTAATATATTCCCTGTAAGAAGAGGGAATGGTTTCTGTGAACACCTATGTAGTCTCTGCCACACTGATCTAATCAATAACCTCTAGTATAATCCCTCAAATTATCAGCTCTTCTACTATGACCTCGGATGGGTTCCTTAACCTCTCTGCATCTCAGTTTCTTCATCTATGGAATGAAGATAACAGTAGCGTCTGTTTTACACCGTGAGGATGAAATGAGGAATCACATGTGTAAAACACTTAATGCAGAGTCTAGTATACAGTAAGTACTTGATAAATAAATTTGTGCTGCAAATTCTATTCTGTCTGTTAGAGACCATAATGCACATTAGCATGGTAGATGTTCTAAGAAGTCTTAGTTATACTTTCTGAAAGAAACTTCAGTTAATTCAGCTGTCTTAGTCTACCTTACGTTGATATAACAAAATCCTGATACTGAGTATTTTTAAGGAATAGAGATTTATCGGCTCATCATCCTGGAGGCTAGAAAGTCCATGAGCTTGTACTAGTGAGGGTCTCATGCTACTTCAACTGTGTGTGGAAAGTGAAAGCATAGGACGGCATGGGCAGAACAGACAAAACACAAGTTTCGGCCTAACTACAGTAACCCATCTTTATGATAAAAATACAGCCCAGGAGAGTGAGAACTCAATCCTGCAAGAAAAACATTAAACTCTCTTAACTACTAATCACTTCTTAAAAATCTTGTTACCAGCCGTGGATTTAGCTCAGGGGCACAAGTGCCTGCCTGGCAAGTGCAAAGTTGTGAGTTCAAGCCCCGGTACCAAAGACAAAAACAAAACAAAAACAAAACCTTGTCACTATCAATACCATTACATTGGGAATCAAATTTCAATATGAGTTGTGGAGGAGACCAACCATATTCAAGCTATAGAATCAGCCCTTCCCAGAGATTTGCTTGCAAACAACCCCACCACCGTCTTCTTTTGCACTTCACTTTCACCATCCAGCAGAACTGGCATTTGCTTTAAGAAATGCATTGTCTGTCCAGTGAGGAGCTCTAATAGAATCTGTCAGTGCCTTAGAAATGTTTTCACTGGATTTTAATTGATAGTTTCTTTCTTATTCATTATCTCCTATTTGGAGAGAAGATGAACGAAGTTTTTTTTTTTTTTTAAAATGCAGACCATATCAGCTGGGCTGCTGAAGAAAGAGAAAGAGCCATTGTGTCTTTGTTGAGATTGGAGTATTCCATGAGGAGGAGCAGAAACTGGCTGGTAGTTATGGGATGAACAATAGAAGAGGAGTCTAGATAGGCCAAATCCGCATTCTACTCTAACATCCTATATCAAAGACTGAAGGATCAAATCCAAAGGTCCCAAGCATCATTCCAGTGGTCCGATTCTCCTACAACTATGATGTTCTCTGATTATTTAATAAAGTCCAGCCATACCAAGACACTAGATCATGGTATTGCACATGATCCTTCTATCCATTGCAAGTAGGACCTGCCCAGCACACACTCCCGTCCCTACTACCACAGTGCCCTTATAGGAAGATCTTGAATATGTTCTTGGGGAACCCATAACAGCTATTGTCCCAGCTAATTATTTTATAAGGTAATTCTTCAGATGAAACTACTATGCCTAAGATAATTTGTCCCCTGCTGCCACTTGTAAGACTCCAGATCCTTCTCCTTGATCTCATCTCTCCAGGGGTTTCTCTCTTGCCTGGCTGGCTCAAGAAGTAGCTCCTTTCATGCTACCTGAAAGTAGGAGTGACTGGAAGCAACTTTAGCTCTTCTGTTACTGATGCAAGCTGTCACCTGATCACCAAACCATCCATAATGAAAGTATAATCTAAATAAAATAATAAACAAATGCAGCCTCTAGGCAAACTCTCATGTTCTCCAAGTACACACTTCAAATTGCTGCCTCTAAAGCTTCTGCTGCATAAAATTGGCTAGAACTTTGTTTTCCTCCTCCTTCCATATCCTCTCCTCCATACCCCTGGAGACTATTTTTTGTCTAGTAATTTTCCTAGAGCAGACAATCCTAGGTCAATGGATGCTTACACATCATCTTAGGCTTCATGCCCCCACTAGTCAGCCTGTCAGTCCCCCTCTCCCCAAGAGTGGT
>PVJX010043040.1:0-13859 GCA_004027295.1 Dolichotis patagonum | reverse complement strand
CTATATGATTAACTGTAAATGTCTGTTTTAATTATTAAAAGACTAGTGTGTAATGTTTATTTCTTGGGAGTCTGAACATATGATGAATGTAGAAAAGGCTAAATAAAATTATTAAAGAAATATTGTCATATTTTGTTCATCTGTCATTTAACATTTACATGGTAAGATAAGTGTGCTGAAGTTGCCATTTCATTCTTTCCCCATATGAACATAGATTTCAGAAATTAAATTTATGATATTTATAAAGTAATTTTGACAGACATTATAAAAGAAACTCTTCCAGATGTCCTTTTCTCATCTAGAGACTTAGTAATGACTTTATGACTTTATCGTATTAAAATTAAATATCTGAAAACTTCACCAATGTGAAGCAAAGTTAGCTCCACTGATACTATAGGTCACTTATGAACATTTGGTTTTGTGTGTGAAAGCTAAAGATGGGGTAATTCATTTAAAGTTCTGTACTTGGTAAAGTGCCCATGTGAGATGCCTACAAATTACATATTTGGCAAAATTCCTCATATCAATGGAAAAGGTCATTTTGAAAATTTGTCTTGGTGGATTTTAACAGCTGCACTATAAACTGTAATTGCAATTTAAACAACCACCAGTGCCTTTCTGGAAAGAGCTCAACGTGCTTAACCCGCCACCCCTCACTGCATCCAAGGAGACACATATAATTATATGAGCTGCTGGAGAAATTTCTCCAAGTAGGCCTTGACTCTGTGGTCATTGTTACATGTAATTGACTCAGAAGCTAAACATAATCCATTTATCCTAAAGAAAAAAAATCTTCTTTACACCTTTTAAATTAAACATTATAAACCTAATCTTTTCCAGCTAATATTTCTGAGAGTGGTTTACAAAAACACTTGGAAAGGAACACACATTTTCAGAAAAATTTGTCTACATTCCTATAGCATGTTTTAGTAGTTACATTTCAGACATATAAATTTTGAAAAAAATTAGGATTACAATATTGTGTTTGTTTTTTAATTCAAACCTATTGGAAAGTACATGAGACCCTCAAGATGGTAAATTATATTCAGAATGTGAAAGCCAAAATAAATATTAAAATTAATATTGATTTCTAAAATATGGCACAACATTTTAAATGGGCTGAAAGTAAATCAAAGAATTTCAGGAATTTTAGAATAGCAACTGGATGTATTTAGTACGATGAGAAAATATAGAGGAAGTAGCTGCAATATACATATTTCACATTTAGCTGATTTCAAGGTTTTAAATTCTTAAGTTATGCTAATTTGAGGTCAGCTTTTTCCAACACACACACACACACAAATATATGCATACGTATCTACATATGTGTGTAATTATGAAGTACTTTTTGTCTTAAGTCATTTCAATTGCTAGTAATACAGCAGCACATCATGTGTGTGAGTTATAAGTAAGTGAAGCTTATTTAGGTTCACAGATCTCTCTGAAGACTGAGGGACACATCTGGCAGTGGTCACCTTGCTGGCATAGTCCTGAGACTGGGAAAGTTGTCACATAAGGAGAGGTCTCTGGATGTTTTACCTCTAACTCCCCGACATACGCGTCCATTCATCCGCTCAGCACATGGGTACATTGATTTGATCATAGAGCTTCAGTCCCCTCTCAACGGCCCATCTGGTCCCACCGTAATACTTCTCAGCTGTAGTTAAATTTCTCCAGAAATTTTGGCAAGTACAAACTGTATTTAAAACATAATGGTGTATCTGTATAAAAGGATTTTATTTTCCAAAATTAAAACAGTAAGGCATTGCTCTTTTGAGTTTTTCTACAACTTTAGGTACATTTTAGCTATGTTACAGTAGACTCATAGTGTGGAGTATTCTTTTAAAACAGAAAAGATGATAAAAAGTTTATATCCAATAAATTCAGTGAAATTTCTTTCATAAAAAACATCAAACATTGGTTCACTCTAAAATTGATATTTTTAAGCCAGATGTGAGTTTTTTTTGGTCAGTGGTAAAATCTACACTTTTAAGTGAATACTATGTATCACAAATGCAATAACAAAAATTTAGCTATTTCTTTAAGTCTGAAATTATTAATATTTATGGTTAATTAATGCTGTACATATTTTCTTAGATTTTCTTTATCTTTCAATGCTTTTGTTTTTTTATGTAGACAATTGAATGAAACCTTTGAAAAGATCCTAAGTAGCTCTATCTCAGAATTGTGTGATTTCAAGAGTTATTTCTGGAAAACATTTTAAATATTAATATCATTATTATTATAAAGCCAGACTAGTGTATATTTCATATTAATAAGATGACTTTCAACTTACCATCTTGGTAAGTTGCCTCTATAGGCCTTTTTACATTGTTCTCTACACTCTTTTTCAGATTATTTTCACTTAAGAAATGAATTGTGGATAGTCTAGACCATTGTGCGGAGCTCTGCTGTGTATAACTGCTTGCACAGTTCTATCACTTATTTCCTTACAGTCCCTCCACTTTCACAGGAATGCTTGTCTTGGCTCAAAAGACAGGAAAACAGGCTTCAAAAATTTCAAGAACCAGGTCAATTTCATTCAAATATTAGGGAAATATTGCAAATCTTGCCAATTCTTGCTCATTTCTTGGTTTCTTTTATTATACAATGCAAGAGATCTTATTCAATTGATTGTCCTCTCTGGTTAGATCTGTTTAGATGATCAATAAATAAATCCATGGAGTTTAAATGGAAGCACAGGGAGGTATTTATATATGAAAGTAAGATTTGGATAACTAGAGGTAACACATTATGGCAGGCAAAATAAACACAAGTCTGCACAACATCACTAATGCTATTCTGGACCATGTTAAGCAATCTGACAAAAGTCACATATATGGCCCTCATGTGGACGAATATAGGGCAGTATGCCAGGTAATTATTTACAGTAGTTCCAAATCCCATGGATGCAACTGTCATTGAAAGATGAAATAGTTTTAGATTTTAGTTTATGAAATCAGGAAAAAGATGGCTGACTGAAACACAAAGAAAAATCCCCAAGCTTTCAGTATACGTGGGATTCAAATTGAAGCATGGAGCAGATTCTGCCACAACGTGGATGGGAGCCAGACCTGAGGAGCTGTTGCATATTTGACAGTTTATTCACTGTAAAATTTTCCTTTTATTTTCATTGGAGCCAAGTGAAATTATAGATATCTTGGCCATCTTCAAAATAAATTAGAGTGACCCAAGTCACTTCAGCCAGTATCTCTTGTCAATAACACAGCTTCTAACTAGAGCCATTCCAAGAGTTTTTTACAAGATACACAAGAGGATGATCCATGTCATGTCATGTTTTCCTAGAACTAGATGGACACACACAGTTCTTTCTCTCTTTCCACCAACTGTCCACCCACCCATCCACCACCAGTCTGTCTTTGTGTGGCTGAACTTCCAAACCAGGGGCTCACTTATGCTAAACAAGTCCCTCACTACTGAACCACCATGATGCATCCGCATCCCCAATGGTTATGACATCCACTTCAAGAACGGTAAATGAGCTTATTCTGCCTCTTTGGCCATTTTTCTTCACCTACTGTGGCTTTATCTGAGGCTTCCTTCATGAAATTGTGGAATGTTCCCTAATGTTCTAGAAAGTTTTTCAAAACTCAGTGAGGTGCATGGTTGAAATCAAGTGGGCATACAAAACAGAAGCACTTGGAGAGGAAGAGACTCTCAGTGCTATTTAAAATCACCAGTGCCCCAGTAGTGTAAAACAATATTCAGAAGTATGAAAATAAAGTTCAAAAACACAGAATGCAACTACTTTCAGTGTAACCCCTTCTTATTTTGTATGATGTTAAATATGGGACAGATGAAACGGCTCTTCCAGTCTTGGGGTAATTAGATTTGAGGAAAAACTCCTAAAATATTCAGTGGTATGAAAAGCTACAATCTATATCTCCTATAAATAAATAATAGTTAATGTAATAGTTGGTCTGATAGTATAATTCAGTGGCACAGTGCTTTCATGTCATAGGTACAGTCCTGGGTTTGATTACTAGCACTGCCAAAAAATACACCAAAATATTAAACCCTATTTATATTCAGTTCATGGATGTCACACTCTAAGAGCAGAAGTTTTGCAGCCAGAGTGACTGGGGTGCTTGGCTACTCTTTTGTTGAGTAAACTCATGTTTATTTCCTACTTTGCTATAGCAAAGATTAAATGAATCATTATTAAAAAAATTAAGAGAAGCTATTGTAATATATCTGTATGCATTACTGTTAAATAAGTAAAACAAAAGGTAGCAAAGTATACTGTGTTAAGTAGTCACAATAAACAACCATTAATACCTCAGTAACTCAAAGGAATGAAATGTAGTTTATCACAGTCCCACTCGGGTTCAGAGCCTCTCCTGAAAATCTCTTTCAGAAGAATCTAATAAATGGCAGAGTTCTTTGGCCCTGAATCTTTTCATGAATGAAGTGTTCCACCTTCTCTCTACACTCCAACAAAGTTATAAACCAGTCTTAATAATGGCAAATAAAGAACATCATCCCTCAGCTTTCTTTTGGAGTCAGTGGAAATAATTGTTAAGTCTGGCTAAAAAAATGCAGTAGTGGAAAATACAGAACTCTATGGAAATGCTCTTCCTGTAGCAAGTAAATAATAGTCTCAGACTACCAACAGCTACTTGAAGTCTGCGACTTGCTTATCATTACTCTTGCAAAGGGAAAATATTTATTTTCACTACGATCTTTCTTTATGACAAGCAGATTAATAAAAACAATTTGTTGTTTTTATAGGAAACTGAAAATTTTGTTTGAAATGGAAGCTTCTAAACAGTGTGTGTGGCATAAGATAAGCAACTTCAATAGACTTTGTTTTTTGCCATGAATATTCGATAATATGCTATCAAGAAAGAGGAACATACACTATTCAGTACTTTAATGTGAATTAATTCCCCAAAGAAGGGTTCTCATGACTGAATAAAGTTGAAATCATGAATGAAACATCATGATTCCTGGAATCACTTTGCCACTTACCAATTCTCAATTTTATTTTCCATCATTCACATAGAACAACAATTTCTAGGAATCCTTAGCCCTAATTTTTATTTTCTATTTCGAAGAGCTTTGGACAATAAACCCCCCCCCCAATCTTCATCAGCTATACTTTTGAAGCCAGAAGACATTTTAGGTTTTGAATCTTTGTCTTTGAATAAGCCTTTTGCTCTCCTTCCTTCCCTTGCTATTTGTGCCCATTCTATATCTCACCTGCCTTGTATTCTTAGTTTTGTAGTTAAACAAGATATTAAAGTTCAATTCGCTATATTTTGTTTTTGCCTGAGAATCTTAATTTTTTATTCCAGATTCAGCACTCACATTTTGTTTATTCACTCATTTTTTTTCCTCACACAGTGGTTGTTACACAGTAGGAATTGCCTACACAATATGGTGTAGTGCCCATTCCCCAGATAAGTCTCTAGGAACCAAAGCTTGACCCCTCAAGAATATGAAGAGAAAACTTAGAATCATCAAACTCTTAAAGGGAAAAGAGAAACAACAGGCAACATGGGAACCAAACATTTGAATCAGAACTGACTCACACACAGAAACGCAGGCAGTGGGGGAAAGAGAGAAAACTGTGGAAGTCAGGAAAAATAACTTAAGCTATCTTTGAGCTTATTTGGGGTGAGCTAATATGACTATTCAAAAACACAAAACAGATTTGATCCGGACACTATAAGAAATCAAATAACTTCAAGATAGTGCCACTGCAGGACTCTAAGAGGTCATCTCTAACGTATCTTAAAACATGCTGGTCAAATATGACGGAGTTGGCAGGGAAGTGAGGCACACCTGTGGGAGGAAGCTAAAAGCCAGGAGGGCTAAGCACGTGCCGAAGCTTTGATAGTGGTGTCTGCGTGACCGACCATGTGCGCGAGGGCTCCGTGGTGTGCGGGAGTTTGCGGATCTATTTAAACAAAGAGAGCTTATACGTTTCCTTTCAGTATGTGATTTCAGAAATATGGAAAAAGTCACAGAAGGGTACGAGATAGTCCCTTGTTCCTATAATCGCCCAGATTCCTATAATGTTGACGTTCACTACATTTTTTTTTTCATTTTCACAACTAATTCTTTTCTTCTCTGAACCTCTTTGTAGGTATTGTTCCAGGGTTACCCTACTTAAGCTGAAAGAAAAGGCATTACCAGTTATTAAAATAAGAAAAAAGCTAGTGTAATGCAGTTTAGAAAGATGGAAACGGCAATAAGATTATCTAAATTCCAATATGAATAGCATGAATATGTAAGTCCCAGGCAATGTCAGGCTGCTTCCTGAGGGGGTGTGTGTGTAGGTTCAGCATGATCAAATGGAAATGGCCTGTCACTTTGACACTGGGAGACTGAGTAGTTACAACTTTAAGCACCTGAGAAGCACTACATCTCAGAAGTGTAAAAAAGCAGCTCCACAGATAGTATAACTTCATGTATTATATTTGTCATTGCTTGCTAGTGTTGTTAGTTTCTACCTACACACAGAGCTATTTCTAAAATGTTCAAGGTACAGTATGAGTGAAATGCAGTCACTAATGTGATATTCAGAAAGAAATATGTTTTCCATTTAATTATAACTTAGGAAGGAAATGATTGAGTACACAAGATAAGAAATCCCTGCTCAAATTTTAGACTTCATTTCATTATCATTAATGCTTCCACTAGCTTGAGGTCATTTATCAGTTTATAAGCCTCACTTGGGAGCTGTTCTGTGAAACAATATGTTTTCTGCAATTGTTCTCTATGATTAGTTGTTTCTTACACAGAATGCATGCTGAGAAAAAATCCTTTAAACAAGCATACTTTGCATACAAAACAAGCAAGAATAGATATTTCCTCACCTTAAGCCATCTGCACATAATGTATGCACCTATTCAATTTTATTGTTTATGTACTATCTAAAATTTATTAAAGTCTTAATAATCCATTGTTGGGTCCACAGTCTAAGTTATGTAGAGCATTTTAGGTACTATTTTATGCTACCTTACATATAAATTAAATATGACTCCTGCTAGAGTGTCACATATATTGTTCAAAGTCAATGGAAAATGTGTTTTCAAAATTGTCTTTAAAATCATTTCAAAACAAGCAAAAACCTTTAAATTTATTTTTCTATGTGTAATGATTCAGAATTCAGTGTATTGGATATCACCAAAACTGAGTTTAGGTTTAGTTGTATCAATAATTTCAGTAAAACATATTCATTAGGAAATATTTAGAAGCATTTCGTTCACGGCATTTACGTAGAAATACACCATCTAAACTTCGCGCTGGCGTTAATCGCGCAGCCAAGCCTTTCCGTTCTGTAGAGTACTTCACTCTTCCGGGACTTGAGTCTTCCGGGACTTGAGTTTTTCGGGAGCACTTCCCCAAACTGGCGCCTGAAGGTGCAAACTCTGATTAGAATCCTAGTACAACTTGTGAGTACTTAGAATTACGCTGAGCAGCGTGCTGTGAGATCAGGTTTAAGGTTTGTCCCATCGAGTTTGCAGTGCAACCCACAGCTGTGTCAGAAGTTAAGCTTCTACCCTCACCCCAGAGACCATATGCAGGCCTTTGCCCTCAAAACTGGAGTAGGGAGGTCAGTACTCACGGGGCCGTAAGCCTGGAAGGCTGTGATCTGTACAGGGTAGAGATGCCTCATACTCTGATTTAAAAACAAGTAAATAAAAAGGAGCCTGAGATTTGTGAGATGAGCTGAGGTAACATAAAAAAAGGCCAACACAAGGAAGCAGGAGGCGCTGGTGAGGAAGAGACAGAGTCCTGAGAGACAGGCTGAGGAGACCCAGCCCATGCGCACTGCTGTCCACAAGGTCAGGAGCCGGGCCCCCCGGGGTCCTCCTTGTGACGCGGTCTTGCTGACCGGGAGTGAAACTTGTGCTGCACTCTGACGTCCTCCCCGCCCTTTTATTTATTCTTAAACTCCAATAGATCTTTGTTTACTGAAAGCAGAAGATGACTGAGCAGGTCAAGAAAATAAAATTAAGAAAGAGGAAATCTTAGGTAAAGCACCTAGATGTGCTGAGAATCTTTTTCTATAGGGTAAATGGAGCCCAGTTTCCATTCAAATGTCTAAGTAATGCATAAACAAAAGACACTGAGAGAAAACGTTCACAGGATTTCTTATTGGCAAAGTAATTGCAGGGTGAGTTTTAAGTGTTTAAACTGATTTGGGGAGTGGAGAGCATGAACTATCTCAGGGAACATTAGAAACATTGGCAAACATGAACTACTTTTGTCAACGTGTTTATGTTTTTCCTGGTATCAGTGACTTTAATTGCTCGGGCAAGCTGCTAAGGCCACAGTTGTAGATCTCACAGTTAACTGTGTCCATTTATGTCACCTCACATGTGATTCCTCATCAAAATAAGCTGCACTGCCATGTATCACTATTTACAATAGGCACTAAATTTCAATGTGACATTCTGTCTCTAAAAGGATGACAGTATTGGAAAAATAATTAAAAATTTGGTTTGCCTTCTTATGGGTCGCTGATTTCATCTTTCATAAAAATCGGGATGCTCTTATGTCTTCAATGATGAGACAAAGAAAATCTATATATGAACATGAAAGAACTGTGAAATATGAATGAAGCCTTGCTTAAAATTCTGAAGATTAATTGCCGTTTTCAACAATTACATCAACCATTTTAATTGTTTTGATTATCTGATATAACTTTTCCATATAATTGCACCAAGAAAAGATACCAACTAACAATTAAACTTGATCATGCAATTAGAATAATTACTTTAATATTATAAACTTGTGGTAGACCCACTGGAACTAATTAATGACAGCAGTCAAATATTATATAATTTAAATTCAATTTTTAACTTCAGTGATTTATGTTGCATTTATGTATTCAAGTGAAAGAAAGTTACAAATGAGCAGGAATTATAGAGAATTATAGAGACAGTGAAAATTAGTAAACAAAGAGCAGCTGGTTATGTGGAGGCAGTCAAAGGTCCTTACACTGTGAAAATAAAAACAAAGAATAGCTAATCTCACAATAGTGCAAGTTCTTCCTAGAGTAGACAAGTTCATTCAGGCTGTATATGAATCTGATCTCATAAGATTCCAGATCGTAATCTTCAGCGCATAAATACATGAAATTCTTAAGTGTTCAATTACAGTTAATTAGGTTAAATTGCATCCCTTCCCTACTCTATGAGTCCAAAAAGAAACTTGAATTCAGGCTACAGATTAGCTTATGTGTCTCTAAATAAGAGCAAGAGGTATAGGTCATTGCGGACATCACACTAAATTAAATATGCTTACATAATCTGCTTTCCACACTCAGGAAAAAAACTGCAAAAACTTTGGTTGTGCATCCTGCATGCTTAAAGCACCTCATTACAAGCGTTCAATGGAGAACCCAAGAGAACATGAAAGTCGGCATCACTTTCCAGGCCTGTTTCCCTTAAACTAACGCAACTTCTATTCTGGGATTCATTGAATGAATAAATTTTGCACCTTACAGATTATTAGCTTTTCATTGCAATTTTAAAAAAAGCATGTTAGAATTATGTATGCACATAATATAGTCTTATATTTGCTGATGTTCCTGTGGTAGACATACTGTATTTCATACTTTATTCTTGGTAATCTGTAATGGAAGTCATTGCAGATTTGTATTTTTAATAATCTAATTTGGACACATGTATAAAATAAACACCCAGAGGAAGAATTAGCTAACATAAATTGAATTCTTACACACATACTGTATGGTATTACTTCAGGGCTGGTACAAGTTTGACAGATTTGCAAAAAACACTTTGAAAGTACAAGATTGCAAATGTCAGTGTAGCAAAGTTCATTTTTAATATATGCATGTCCCAAATGTTGCATGGGGTATCCTATACCAAAACAGTATTCTTTGTATCTTTAAATTCCATTTAAACAGGAGTATTTTTATGTCTAACCTAGGCAGGCAGGACTTTTGAAACCTTTTCTGTTTTTTCCTTTTGCCCTGCTCCACTTTAATCATACAATGCAATCTGTATTCCACACCCAAGGTGAAGCTCTTGAGACTCTTCTTCATGTTCATTTAACACACAATCTTCTTGATAATAGTAACAATAATCACTAATGAATGATCATGTTGTGTTCTTAATGATCATCTTATGCTTCTTAAATACATTAATTTTCAAAATAACCAGCAATATAAATATGACTGCTTGCTCCATTTTACCGATTTGAAAAATGAGCTAATAAAAGTTAAATAACATTCTTAAAATGATATAGCTAATGAGTTACACATTAAAAATATGATGGGAATATGATTCAACCTAAAATTTTAACAAGTCTGTCTTCCTAAGTTAAATAAATACATATTATCTATATGTAAATTCTGTTGTATACGTGTAATTATAATTGCTTAATTTAGAAGATGTCATGTGATAAATGTTATTAAATTGAAAATTTTTAATGTTCACATCCAAAAAGTTCCAATAATTCAATTTTCAGTAACTTACCTCTACATTATTATGAAAATAGGATAAATTTTAACCTGGCATGATAAAAGTATTTCAGATCTTTATATATCATAAAGTATAACTCATGAAAACATTTGAATGTTAAAATCTTAAGTATTTTCTTTAAGACCTTATGGTTTTCCCTCTTCCGTATATAAATGGGTACATAGAAAACCATGAATGCTACACATGTGAATATGTCTGATGTACCGCGTGCAGTCATGCATATAGACAACATGTAGTGCAGTTTTTGCCTGTATGCTCACCCTCAGGGTACACTAGTCGGGTTGAATCACTTTCTAGCTGTGATTGTCTGTCTCCAGCTGCCACATGTAAGACTCAGGGGTCTGGTCCTGAGGCAGAGTGTGTCTCACTGTGCTTTGATACCTGGATGAAAATAATTCTACTCCAAAACACTTCAGGAGTTAGATCATACACTAAGTAATACTTGGACAGAGCAATATGCTACTACAGTAATTACTCCTTACAAAGACGGTGGTCTGAAAATGAACAACTTCCTCCATGGGGTGGAAGCGTGCTGACGTCCCAGATTTCCCCTCACTGCTCTGTCCTGTGCTGTACTGCTACACCACCAAGAAGGCAGATACGAATACCATGCACCTTTAATGGAAACCAGCAATGCCAATCATTAACATCAATAGATGGGTCAGATAAAAACTGCACAAGGCAATATTTGACAAAATACATCACAATGTTTTGATTCGTGAAATGTCATGTAAAGTCTAGTAAATATTGAGTTCTTTAAAATGCAGGGTGTGGGAAAGACTGATCATCGTAAGTACACTCTCTAGACTGCATTGCAGAGATAGTACTTCAAGTATCAGACAATAAAAATAAGCATAGTAATAATTACATAACTTTTTCACTTATCCCTATACGTCAAGACATTTGAGTAATAGATGTTTTACGTTATGTAATCACCAGGCACCTGCGTTGGGATGGATATCGGTTTAGCTATTTTCCACTGAATAAAGCCCAGCAAGACTGAGGAAAATCCATGCCTGCTCAGCAAGTTTGAGCTCTTTAGGCTCTGGGACCTTTAGACCGCAGAGCTCACACTCCTAAGAGATGCGTGGAAGTTCTTCCCGACCCTGTACTTTAGAAGGGCGTGGATTCCGTTAAATAATGCTAAATTTAAGAAGAGTTTTGCATACATAGTTTCTTAAAGTATTACGAAGTGATGTGCATAGTGTAAAATCAGTCCACTCAGAGGAATAAAACAAAGTCTCAATTCCTGAATCTCATGGGCCAAATCCACATCTCACCTCCAGTTATTTGAAAAGTTAATAATAGCAATGTACTTGCTTCCCGTTTAACAAGATTTTAGGAAATGTTAACATTTTTGCATGATTTTTAAATTGCCCCCCACCCCGGTTACGCTCTAGTTCTAAATTTCTGGTGGCCTCGTCCTCTGCTCGCCAGTGGTACCAGAACGACCGGCTCAGCCTCAGACACTGCCTCTGTGCCACACCGTGCAGAACGGCCCCTTTCTTCCCTTTGCGTTCTTCCCAGACTCTGTGGCTCACTCGGCTTCTCCCTGATTCACTGCATGATGCCAAGTCCAGCCCCGGAAGTACCACTGCGCCCACTCGGGGTCACCCATGGGGCTGACTGATTGGTTCCTGTCACGGTGCTCAGGAGTCCTGCTACCCGGTGAAACAGATCCAGCGCTGCCATAAACCAAGAGACCACCATCCCCACCCGACCTGCGTCTTCCTGCTCCTATGGAAACCAGGCTTCTGCCTTCTTGGCTCCAGCGACTGCTTCTCACGACCAGTGGGGAGGGCACACCCTCAGCCTGGTTTTCTTTCTGCGCAGAACTGCGTGCGTTCGTCGGTTATTCCGTCTGCAGTTTTCCTTTATATTTACTGGATATGTGTAAATTTCTGTTTTGCCAAATTGATCATCAAGATGTGAATTTTTAATGCTTGCTTATATTTTTGGACATTTCAGAAAAGTGACTGTAGAGATGACTTTCCTTTGATCTAATCGGTATCATATTTTGTTTGCAAACAGAAAACATTGTGTAGATGTAAAAATGCGACTTTCTCTTCCTCATTGATATATATGTGCTTGTATCATCTATGTGCATATAGACTTGTACAGCAATCTTAGGCCCAGTTACTCTTCATCATTTTTCATTTCATGAACTTTCAGTGCGAACATCTAAAACTTTTAGATAGTTTTATTTTCCAAAATAATGTCACACATTTGGTCATACATTTGTTGCAGTTTTAAATAATACTATGATAATCATCCAATTATTTTCAATCTAAGGATGCCAAGCATTCTTAATGTCAATACTCCTCCGATTCTTTATTTTATTTTATTTTATTTTATTTTATTTTATTTTATTTTATTTTATGGTACCAGGAATCAAACGCACAAATTTGCACTCGTCAGGCAGGTGCTTGTGCCACTGAGCTAACTCCCTGGCCCAAGCATTCTAAATTAAACAGATACATGCCTTGTGTTGCTAAGTAGATTCATGTACCTTCACTCTGCCTTACATATGAGACACAGAGGAACCCATAGGCATCACATTGAACTTTGCACATTCATACATAGTGTTCATTAAGTTTTGAGTTTTCCCTCTAAATATTCTACCTTTCTAATAAATGATGCTTCCTTGCACTGTTTTTGTTTCCTTCCTTGCTGGTGATCAAACCTACTTATGAGGCAGTTCTCTATTGCACAGCTGAAATGTTGGACCATCTCAAATTTTATTTTGAGACAAAACCTTGCTAGTTGGCCAAGGCAGCCCCAAACTCGTGATCCTCCTGCCTCGGCCTGCAGAACAGGAGAGGTGAGCACCATGCTCATCCCTTGTACAAGAAGTTTCAAGTTTAAAATGGAAAGAACCATGGCCAATAAAAGTTTGAGAAAGTTATCAAGGGGAATTTCAGCAATCACCCTGTCAAATTATCTAGTTAAACACTGATTTATGAGAAAGATGTTCCTTGGATCAATAAAGACAAGAGAAGAACTTGAGGAATGCAATCCATAAAACTCAGTGTGGTCTGTTAGTGTTGGATCCTCTTTAGTAGTTTGGGAAACGAAGCAGATGTGGAACTAACCAGGAGGTGATAAAGCAAATAAAAAAATATGCTGTCTCCCTGCCTCGTCTGATCTGATGCTTTGGAGAAAATTTAGTCAATTTTTATTTTCCATTTGTTTTAATTATGTTGTCTCTAGTTGTCTCACTGAATTGAAATTTCTAAATCATAAATATAAGACTTAGGTGTCATTCTGAAATAAATGCTTTAACTTAAATCTTAATCCTTAATTTATTCAAACATACAAAGCAGGAGAACAAGATTGAAAATAATCTTCTTGCTACAAAAGATATAATCAATCAAG